>UZAE01014482.1:0-14044 GCA_900617975.1 Rodentolepis nana | reverse complement strand
ATTTCCTCCTGTAGGTTACAAAGGGGGCATATGGGTTGAGTATATACTCTCAATCTGTGAAGGTGTTTTGCCAAGCATCGTGTCCGGTACGTAGTCTAAACTCAGCAACGGCTTTGATTCTTGGCCAGTCGGGTATGTCGGAGAGTGCCACTGTCCACTGGTTCTTCTTTGTTCGAGCTTTAAGTTCTGGAAAAGTAAAATTATTAGAGTAGATTGNTAGCCGTCTTCTTGCTTCCCAGTATCTCTGTGTTTCCGTGGTTGTCTTTAGGGCTGAACACCGAATCAAGTTAGTCTTCTCCATTTCCTCCTGTAGGTTACATACGTTGTCTAAACTCAGCAATGGCTTCGATTCTTGACAGTCGGGTATGTCGGAGAGTGCCACTGTCCACTGGTTCTTCTTTGTTCGAGCTTTAAGTTCTGGAAAAGTAAAATTATTAGAGTAGATTGAATGGGTGGACATAGTCCCGAGTGATATCCAAGGACACATTATCAATGTGAATAAATTCCCTAATCCGAAGTGAGTATAACCCTAATTCCAGCAAACGAAAAAATCAAAAAATGAAGTAAGTACAGTTGATCTCAATTTTAAATATAGGGTTGCAAGTGAATTTAAAGCACATAACCCCTTCTCTATTAGTAAAGTGCTTTAACGACACTACGTCCTCTGAGGTCGGTAGAACACGCGGATAGAGAGTAAGTTACGTGCGATTCTCAACGCACCTAATAAAATATATGGCATTTTTTTCCATTTCAAACATCTAAGCTAAATTTGATTTATAGTTCGGCATTTCATAGTTGTCAAGACCTACCACAAAGTAAAAGAATACATTTGGTCAAGAACGTGGGAATCTGTCAATTTATTTCATTTGTCCCAAAACTATTTCTTGAAAAACTCGAAATCTCAATAGCTCACCATCGAATTTTTCTTTTTCTCTATAGCCTCCAACAACGTTGCAATAACTTTAGACGTCAAACAAACATAAGGGGACTCGATGTCTTATCCTTTGGCTTGAATTCTTCGTGATTGTTTGTGCATGTTTATATTAAGTCGGGGGTGTTCCGGGTGTAGTAACTTTTCATACCAAATGCCCTTATTTACGCTAGCGTAGATTTATTAATTTTGGTTATGTGTATAAAATCAAAGTCACAAATACAGCTGCAGCGATTAACGAAGTGGACACAAATTTGATATGTAAATCAAGATTTTTCTCTTGCAAAAACGAAGAGCTATTTATTTACGTCAAATGGAAGACTTCATAATAGTTATCATCAGCCATTTAGCTGACTTCGGGCTTCACAGAGGGGAGGAGCATCAAAGTGAGAAATATTCTAGAGGAGTGGAGAATGGACGTGTGATTCACAGTTGTTAAAGAGACAGACACAAAGTAGAGGGAAAGGTAAGATGAGGTGAGTACTGCGGAATTGGTTGGATAAGACTTACAATCGGGTCATGGTAGTTTGAAGTCAGAAGTCAACTGTCGGTTCATTGACTTTTTGAAATTAAATTTTCAGCAAATATCTAGTTGCTTATTTTCTTCTTTTAAATGTGTAAATGAGAAGAAATGCTTCCAGGNTTCCGTCGTTGTCTTAAGGGCTGGACACCGAATCAAGTGGGTCTTCTCCATTTCCTCATGTAGGTTACATAGGGGGCATGTGGGTTGAATGTATACTCCCAATCTGTGAAGGTGTTTTGCCAGGCAATAGTGTCCTGTACGTAGTCTAAACTCAGCAACGTCTTCGATTCTTGGCCAGTCGGCTATGTCGGAGAGTACCACTGTCCACTGTTTCTCCTTTGTTCGAGCTTTAAGTTCGTTGCACCTTGAGGTCTTGAATTCTCTCCTGATTAAGGCCTTCATTGTGTGGAAAGACATCATCCGGTCCATCCATTGCAAAATCGTTGTCCCCCTCTTAGCAAGTGTGTCAGCAAGCCCATTGCCATTAATGCCACAGTGACCAGGAATCCATTAAGTCTGCTAAGGTAAAAGTTAGCAATATTTGATCTTGATTCACACCCCTCCCCCCAGCCACCCACCCCCACTACCATATTTTAACACCCATTTTATTGATCAGAGTTGGTCGATGCATCTGGCCAACCACATTACTGAATGTTTACCAATGCATCAATAATCACGTGACCTGATAGACACCTATTCTACTTCACCAATAATTAATTGCCGCTTGAGAATTTCAGGAACTTGTTGACAGTTCTCAATTAATGTGTCGTTTGAAAGTATTTGGTGTTTAATTGCGGATCATTATTTAAGACCCCATTTTCAGTGAATTTGGATCGTAGCCTATACTTTTTTATCTTTGTCCTAGGAGATATGAGTTGACATATCGAAAGATTTATCATTTTTTCTCTATTTTAAAATGCTAAACTGGTTAATAGTTTATCATGATCCAATCTAAGTAATTAATGAACCAAAAATGTCTTCATTCAAGATGATGCGAGTACTTCTTCCAACGGTACTCTAGCTTTCACTAATCTCAGCTATCATTAAGACTCCATTAATTTTTTCAGGTTGTCCTTTAATGAATGCCATCATTTCTTTCTGTGGTTTTAATTTCTGTTTTTAAAATGATTGGAAAATTAACTTAGTGCTCTTTGTCTCTAAAGGAAACACATTCTACGATGGCCACTTTATGTCCGACCTCCTGGTTGGTTTGAACGTTCTACGGGATTGGAAGTCAACTAGGATGTCCAATTACGTCATGGCTCGTTCAGTTTTCTTCACATCCGGATTGGGTTTCATTTATCCACCAGAGTAAGTGGCTTCATCCCTTTCGGTAATGCCTTCATTAAGGCTAATTAAAGGCCTAATTGTTGGTGCTTCCTTTTATAGTGTGAAACAGAAGTTCGAACCACTTCTAACGGCCGATTTTGCCAACTCTTCCATTTGGCAACGAGTACTTGACTCTCATGGCATGATATTTTGGCTCCAGCCTCAGCTGTCTAGTGCGTACAATTTTGATTTAATTAGACTGCTTATTGAGTTATAGCCAATTATAAATTGAATTCATCATGCTGATATTAAATCATGATTCCATAAGCTTGCTACCACTCGATCATTACTTTCTATTGATTATTCATTGTTCCTGCTGGTCATAATGTATGCATTTTTATAGAGTTTAATCACTTCAGTCGAATTTTAAAAAATATATATATATATGCGTAATTTCTCTTATAAAGGTCACTTGCTGTCTTAAATTTAGGACAGAGAGTATGGCCTTATTGTTGAGCTATCTATCCGTGTCTTAACAATTAGACCTCTAAAAACGAGGTCCTATTTTTGTGTATATTTAAAGGAGGCATATTCCTTTGCTGCTTTAATTCTTGGTGTCGGGTATTCGACGGAAGCTGGTACTCTCGCAAACCTTGGAATGGGGCTTTGTCGTACGTAGCCTGATACAGGGGTTGACAACGGTCACATAAATGTCGCGCTTATCATATAGCATGACAGTCGGAGGGTGGAAAGCGTGATCAACATCTATTTATTTATTTATTTCAAATGGCAGGCGTTTTGGTAGATATCATCAGCCATTTAGCTGACTTCGGGCTTCACAGAGGGGAGGAGCATCAAAGTGAGAAATATTCTAGAGGAGTGGAGAATGGACGTGTGATTCACAGTTGTTAAAGAGACAGACACAAAGTAGAGGGAAAGGTAAGATGAGGTGAGTACTGCGGAATTGGTTGGATAAGACTTACAATCGGGTCATGGTAGTTTGAAGTCAGAAGTCAACTGTCGGTTCATTGACTTTTTGAAATTAAATTTTCAGCAAATATCTAGTTGCTTATTTTCTTCTTTTAAATGTGTAAATGAGAAGAAATGCTTCCAGGGCGTTTTACAATGTGTTCTGGTTTTTGAACCACGTCGGTGCGTTTAACAGGATCAGCAGTTTTCAATGTGTTATTTTTAACTTGAAATACGGTTAAAATGTTCAGATTCATTTAGAAGTGATGCCAGATAGTTGTGGAATTCTATTAGTGTATTTACTGTTTCCAAATGGCCTCTGCTCCCTAGACACCTTTTGACTAAGATTTATAATCTAGTCGGGCTAAAAATTAGACAGTTACAGTTTCCCATAGAGACCAAACACTAGGATTTGTGGGTATACAAAATGCCTTGTGAAATCACAATTGCGATTTCATATGGGGGGAGAGATAAGAACACAGGAGAGAGTTCCAAGCGTCTCCGTATGTTCTTTACTTATCAATGGGCTTAGTCATACATTTCATTTTGTATTAGATAAAATTGATTACTGGTTGCTTGGGAGGACTGTGTCCGTACTTTGCACATTTCGAAATGTTCTACCTCGCAAGAGGCACGTTTAGTCAGCCTTTCTAGCGCGTACACAATGTTGAACTACGCTCTACCTTAAAAAGAGGAATAATTTGAGGGCACATTATGACTCTACGGGAACTTGGGTCGCCAAAAATGGTTAAGTGCCACAATGATGTTCAAGATATAAAAATTTGAAACACCTAGGGGCTCAGCCATTGCACTCATTTAAATAGAATTTTGGCAACGTTTCGTTAGTGTCAATTCATGCTTTCTGTCTAAGAATAAATGCTGATATGTAGACCCCAAGATCCGTCAACTGGCGTAAGCCAACGAGATCACATTTATTCATAAAGCTTTAACACCCAATTAATATTTTTAAATGTGCACTCAACTGCATGTCTCATAGTAGATTGATGTCGATGTGATGAGTTATTGGTGGTATCAGAAGAAAGCTATAGACGTATTGAATATGTGTGAAATGGCAATAACGTCTCTCGATATGAGCCTAGTACCAATTGAGCTTATTTTGAAGAAGGGCCATACGATCCTAGTAGAGTTAAACGATAAATGCTGAAATAGTCGGTTGATACGAATCGTACCCACTACCCATGCAAGGTTCAGAATGGGGCACTTTAGAACACCTTCGAAACAGAAAAGACAAAACGAAAAGTTGTGCTAATTTACATTGAATGCGATATTCCATAAGACATTTCTCCAAATTGATTTCTTACTTTCAGTCTGACTTTCCCTTAAATCATTCATTCTTTCTCTAAATATGCACGAAATCTCAACAAATAAATGAGCATTAATAGAAAGGAGGCCACCAATTAAAAATATTTGTTTGAGAAATTTTGTTATAAATAAAGTTCGTTTCCGGTATTTCATGGGTAATAATCTCCTACTTAGAGCCTCCAAATTTCCTAAGTGTTAGCTTGAATAATTATCAAAAATCAATCCTTCTATTGTCAACATCAAATAAAATTGATCAAATCGATAAATAAGGAACACCCCGAATTTGAAATATTAGGTATATTTTGGACAGCGATGACACTACATTTGCCTGTGTTTAGAAAATGATATAGAAAGCTGAATTATGAGGTTTCCACCTCGACAATATATTTGCTTGAATATGTTGTAGACATGTGGGGTGTGCGATAGACTTACCTCCACTTGGTGCACCCTGGACAATGTATACTCAGATGGCAAAAGTCTGTTAATCGTCAGTTGACTTTTCACTTCAAACTACCATGACCCAACTTAATGTCATAATCTACCATTGCCACAGTACTCAACATACCTTTTCTCTGCATTTGTGTGTGTCTCTTTTACTTTTACAAATTACTCTACTCGACTTGTTGTGACGTTTTCTATTCCTCCCCACTGTAAAGCCCGAAGTCTACCAAAGGGCTAATGAGAACAATTATAAGCCTTGCCATTTGAAATAAATGTTTAAGGCTTATGATTCTATCATGTAGAATTTTACAATCATTTTATGGTTTATACGAATCAACACTGACAACCGTGCGATCGGTAAGTTCTAAGTGTTAGAAGGGATTAATGAATCACTTAAAGTCAAGACTGGAAGGAAAAAATGTAGGAAAAAATCCAATATGTAAATAACAAAAATAAGGAAAAAATCATAAACATTATTTTATGATTGTTTATTTAGTGGATTAGCGCGGTATTTAGAGGATTATTCCATCATTATTTCTGTGAAGTGACTTTGCTCAGCGAAATTTATTCGCACCAATGTGCTGCAGCTTTGCTGATTCTGTCACAAAAAAATGGTAAATAAAGGATCATTGTATTCTCCTTTGAATTTTGTGTTTACTTTTGATGAAATTACTTCACATCAGTTTCATGTCAGTGATTAGCAAAAGTCTTAGCTCAAATTTGATGAGCACCGAAACCAATGGTGAGTTTTTTCCGTCTTTTGAAAGTTCTTTTAATGATTGATTTAGTGTTTAAATTAACACGATTGTCAAGTGAACCAAATTGAAACAATTGAACGAGGCCTTTTTACCCGAGATGTCACATTATTAAAAAAGCAACAATTGCACTTTTATGTGCAAATTGTCAGAGATTAATTAATCCTATATTTCCATTTATTGGAAGATCTAATAAAAATAATATTGAATTAGCCTGTCTAATTTGATTCTTGATGCAATTATGCGTGTCACTCTATTTAACAGTTAAATCAAGTTACCTTGTGAAATTATTTTGAAGGATCGATTTTTTTAAATATATTTTGATTAAGAAATGGTTGAATTCTACTATATAGTGCCGATGTCCAAAATAATTTGTCAAAGCATTTTCTCGAAATTTTATCCAGGTGCAAATGTTGCCAATGATAAATAAGGGTCATTAAAGAGCAATTATTTTATCTTTTAAATTTGAAAAAAACAGTCAAAATTTAAATAAATATTTTAGCAAACAAAAGAACCAATTTTGTGGCTTCTTTTTGAGTCATCTACTGCAAATATTGAATCACGGATATGTACCTTAACTATTATTATCACTTGTAGCACAACTGACGATTGTTCGATCAAAGTTTAAGATTTATACGTGCTATGGCAATCTCCGTAAAAATTCAAACAATTGTAAATATTTTGTATTAATTTACTGTGCTAATAAAAGATTCTGCTTTGAGTGGCAAGATTTAAGCCATCGCGAAGAGAATCCATTATGAGTCGACCGACTTGGGGTATGGGCAGTATTACCACCTTGGCAATAGACAAATTTATGGAAATCTGGTGTGTGCTATGCTTAAGTCCACAATCATTTATTTATTTATATCAAATGACAGGCTTTTTGATGATTATCATTAGCCCTTTAATTCACTTCGAGCTTCATAGAGAGGAAGGAGTTTCAAAGTAAAAAAGTTGAGAGGGGAGGTTACCGAAGAGTGATTCAAAGACGAAGGTTTAAAGGCAGAGAAACGGTAAGATGAGAACTGTGAAAATAGTCGAATATGACATGCAGTGGGGTCATGGTAGTTTAAAGTCAGAAGTCAACTGCCGATTAATAGACTTTTTGACATATGAGCATACGTTGCCCAGGGTGCACCACGTGGAGGTAAGTCTATCGCACACCCTAGTGCACAATCATAAATTGAATCTTTTAATAAGGTAATCTGGATTATATACTTAATCTTACTGCGACCGAGGTCATAAAATGAGTGCTAGTATTCATTTATATCAAATGGCAAGCTTCATGATAGTTATCATTAGCCTTTCACTTGACTTCGGGCTTAACAGAAGGGTGGAATACCAGAGTCACAAAAAGTCGAGAAGGAGGGTGGAACAGAAGAGTGATTCACACATTTAAGTGTGAGACGGACATAAAGGTAGAGAAAAGGTAAGTTGAGATGTGTACTGAGGAATTGGTCGAATGTGCCATACAGTGGGGTCATGGTAGTTTGAAGTGAGATATCAACTGTCAGTTTTTAAACTTTTTTCCCGTTTGTGTTTAAGCTGATCAGGTTATAACACATTGAGGAAAATCTATCTCGCATTCCTGATTGTTAATACAATCACCACTATAATTTTAACATCAATTTCGGATGGCATTACTAGAAGTTAATTAATGATAAGGTACAAGACTTAGTCAGTTTATTAAACTGCAAAACCGTTTGCGATAATTGATAGACTAATTATGTAAATTTAAATTTAAATAAAGCGGCTTATCCCGCTGTTTACCGTGCACCGAACAATGAAATTCAAGTCTGGGTAAGCGTGGAATTTATCACCCACGAGCTGAAATATTGATGCACCTTGGAATGCTTTATTTTATAGCATTCGTGAGAAAAAAAGAATTTTGAACCTTTAATATTTGAACGCTTTGCCAACAATGCATGGTTCAAAACATGGGAAACAACGCGCAATCTGGTCCAATGTTGATTGTCAACAACTCCATAGTTTTGAAATAACAAAGTTGATATAAGTAGACGCAAATCTTATCACTTACGAAAAGATCTCAAAAAAACTATTCTACTATTCAATTGAAAGCAATTTTGTATTTGAAATGAGTGATTTTTTTATTAAAATATTTTGACTTGAAGTTTACCCCCCTTCTTAAATATCCTGAACTAAATTTAAGATCGGTGATATCAATATATCATTTATTGCCATCATGTTGTAGGTTGTAATCACATTCCCTCAATCTGCACTTCTCTATTCATAATTTCAAATATGATTTCTTAAGAACATGATAAAAGGTTTTTCCTTGGGGCGTAATAACAACTTTGAGGTAATTTGATAAGGAAGGCAGAGATGGAATTCGTCATCTTCGCTCTTCGAAAGAAAAACAAATTATGAGTTTCTAATAACATCTATTGTCTTCGTTTCTTCCTCTTTTTATTAACTTAAGGCTGATGTCCAAACCTTTTGTTTTATTATTATTAATGGTCCTTTTTCTACACACAAAACTGAAACATATTGTTGAATTTATTCAAAACTCAAACATTTAAAGACGCACACGATCTCATGCCAATATAAAGGGGTAAGACACTACTTAGATATAAATGAAAGGAAAAGTTAAGATAGTAATCAATTTAATTCATTTATGCGTGGATTTTAACATGTTTAAAATTTATTTTTCAATTCTACCGAACGGCTAAGTGGCTATAAATGTGTGCGAATCAATCAAATAGCCAACCAATAAGTGAAGTTACATATTCAGCCTCCAGAGAGAAATCAAGGTACTTAATCAATAAAATTTCTATTGTAAGCTGATGTTCATTGCAATGCAAGCCATATACCTTAAAATAAAGGGGGAAATTCGGTGCTGCAGGACTTGAAGTCCCCTATATAAATTGAAAGTACGACGGAATTTAATTTCTTCTCAATGTCTTCTCGTTTCAAGCTTTAATGTACTTTTTCCGTATTCCCTCATTCTTATAATGAAGCCTGTACTTTTATACTTTTACAAACATTTTAATAATGCTTCAGTAGTTGCTTTTAAATATGCTACAAAATTTAGCGATCAATCTGCTCTGTTCAACGGAATCACATAAATGAAATGAAATTGCAAAAAATTTTGAAATTGGCCTAAGTTAGGTTAATGTTTTCTACGTTTACCTTCTAATTCAATTATAAATGACAACATAATTCAAAAAAGTTTTCTTCATTGTTAAGTTAAAAGCATGGAAATTTGCTGACCTCTCTCTTAAATTAGATTTTGAGCACTCATTTTTCCGGCTTACAAGATCAATAAATCTTATTAAGTGTCATAATCCGGACAAACCTTACCTAATAGGATTTTCTGATAATTTCATGTTGAATAAATCAAATTTTCTTGATTTTATGTTGACTTTCTCTATTTCTTTTGGCTTCAGCCTGAATTTTTACATCTGTGAGATTTAGCCAACCGGAACAAAATACAAGATATTGCACAAATTTCCAACATGTCAAGTTCTTTTATGCATATTGAATATTAAAACGCATTTTAATGGAGCATTTGGATATCTTTTCCATGAGAGAAATAGAACTAGAAGACATTTAAAGAAAGACTATTTAAAAGAAAATACCATTTTTGAATTTTTGGACGATTCACCATATAGTTTTTTTTGCATTTATAAGTTAATAGATGACTGGAACGGCATGGTACCAATTCTCCAGTTAAAATCAAGTCAAATTAGTATTGCGTTGAATGAACACAGTTGTGCCTTTCGCTAACCTCGTCGCTATTCCAGTCTACTTCTTAGATAGGGCAATGACCTTTACAGTAGCCTTCGCGATAACCTTTTGGATGACTATTCAAGGGTGGTTACACTTGCAAAAGAGGAACTATTTTCACACCATCTACATGGGTTAATATGCAAAAGCTCGATGAAAGTTAATGAATTTTTCAATATGTGGGATCTGAAAAAGAAATCTGTACAATTTGAAAATAACGCAAATATCATATTCCATTTACATACTTTAGTAAATAATAAAAACTATACTGGATTTGTTTCTAATAGAGATAAAGAGATTGACCAAAATCAGACCTTTTAGTAATTTTAATACCAAAATTAAACCAGTCAAAAAGTTTTAAAGAAGTAAATTTTCTCTTGAGCATAGTGTATTCAATTGATGGCATTTCATTTAAGTAATGAGGTGGAATAGAATATTCCCTGTTTAAAAAGATAATTACCAATGAAATTTCAGTGCTTGTGGTCAAACAGGTGTTCAATATAAATTCATATTCTTCAATATATTTTAACTCCTGTCTTGTTGGAAAATCCGCCTTTCTCATGAAGATAAGTAAAAGAACATTACTTCGGTTATTTCCCTTTGCGCCTCTATTACCGTATCGATTTCCAATTATAAGAGAAAAACACTAGTGACATAGACTTTACTTTAACCCTTTCTGCTCCTTTATTACTCACTAATAGCAACTCGCCAAGGATATAGCTTTCTCCGAGTGTTATTCAGCTAAAAAATTTGCTTTCTTAATTCCTCTATTATGAAGGTCATTTATTAGGTAGTATTTTGCGCATATCTTAAGTGTCTCTTCATCAAATGTTGTCTATTGTTTTTCGATACTAATAGATTTACTCCAAGAGGCCACTTGTAAATTCCTAGCAGGTTTTCCATCGAGGCGTAAAGTAAACAACTCAATAGCAGTTCAACAAGGCCCCACATTTTACCAAGCATTAAAATTCATAGAAATGTAAGCGATCTAAATATTCTCTAAGACATTTACTTCGGTGGTGGAAATAGAACACCAAAAGAATATGCATTCGATAGTCATTACTCTTTTACTTTATCTATTACCACTTTCACCTTCGCAATTTGTTAACTTCACCCCGTCAAGGGAATAAATATGATTGAGCCTCATTCAATAATGTGAAAGAAATTGAGAACCCCACTTTAAAATTCTTGCGAAGTGGGGAATGAATTTTCTAAACGGAACCAAATTTTACACTGCTTATTAAATTTTGTGGGCACTGAATGCTTCGATATAGGAGTACCACCTTTAAGACGAAAAATCTCATTTTGATAGAAGCTGAATTTCTACTCACTAGATTTAAAGAAAGGCAGTCTTTTCTTTTCTCCAATTCCGGCTCTAATTTTAATTAACTATGCTCTTTTTTTCCTTATTCCTTCATATAAAAGATATTCAAAAGTCTATAGTTATAAAAGGCATTCTTCTTAAAGATATGAACAGGAAATGTTCAACCTAGGTAAATACATAACTTATTGTTTGAAATAATGTCTTCCAATGCGAAATAATGCGATAGACTTACCTCTACGTGGTGCTCCCTGGACAACATATACTCATACGGCAAAAAGGTCTATTAACTGGCCGTTTGATTTCTGACTCCAAATTAACATGACCCCACTGTATGACACATTCAACCACTTCCACAGTACTCACCTCATCTTTTTTTTTTTTACCTTTGTGTCTGTGTCTTTTACATTTTTGAAACACTCTTATTTTCTCCCCTCCCCACTCTCGAATTTTTTCACTTTGATGTTCCTCCTCCCCTCTATGAAGCCTGAAATCAACTAAAGGGCTAATAATAGCTATCAAAACGCTTGCCATTTGATATAAATAAATGTTACTTTTGAATTTTAATTTTTATAACATTACACTGCATGCTATTCTTTCAATAGAAACTAATCGTTGATTTTAATTTTATTTAATGAATGCAAATCATTGCAAATGTTTAGATTTAATGTTTAAACTTAACGAGGAGAAATCTTTGAAATGCGAGGTGCACGATAGACTTACCTCCACGTGGTGCATCCTGGGCAACGTATATTCATAAGGCAGGCGTTATGATAGGTATCATGGGGTGTGCAATAGACTTACCTCCACGTGGTGCATCCTGGGCAACGTATATTCATAAGGCAAAAACCTCTATTAACCGTCAGTTGACTTCTGACTTCAAACTACCATGACCAGATTGTATGCATATTCCACCTCTTCCACAGTACTCGTCTCACCTTTTCTTTACCTTTTTGTCTGTCTTTCTCTTTTATAACTGTAAATCACTCTTTCCCCCCCCCCCCTCGAATTTTCCTTGACTTTGTTGCTTCTCCCCCTGTGAAGCCCGAAGTCAGCTAAAGGGCTAATGATAATTGTCAAAAGACCTGCCATTTGAACAAAATAAATAAATCTTTTAAATGCCCTTTGAAACTCACTTCTAATAGTCTAAATTAAAAGCAAATGAAAAATTTTTCACACGTGGCGTAAATCAGTGCGGAATCATCTATTTTCTTCCTTCTAGGGCGGCTTGTTTAAGCCCAAAGAAGGATGCCGATTCGCTTGGCAGAAATTAATCTGAAATAATGCACTAATAATTATGAATTTTTCGTAGATCTATCCCTGTATGCTTTCTTTTAGAAAAGATAGTTACCACTTGTAGTAATTTTGTTGACAATTTTATAATATCACAATCCACCATCAAGTCAAGTGTTGTTATGGTAACTCTAATGGTTTACCCTCATGAATATATATAAGAATAGAGGTCTACTTCATATAATATATTTTGTTGTGGGAGGTCAACAAAAAGTGGATTTTCTGTCAATCCAGTCCATAATACTTATTCAGAAAGTGGACAAACCAAGCATTTAGGTGTTTGAAAAATTGATAAGCAAACTCGTGAAAAGAATCAAGGTCTTATCATCAGTTTGCTGACGTATTTTCGCCTTCATGAAATAGCAAAAATGAATTTAATTGATCAATTGAGTGTGGAACAGGTTATAAATTTTCTTCAAAGGTAAAACTATAACTCATTTTATAAATATAGGCTCTTTTAACTTAAAATATCCTCATTCTAACATCTCAGAAACGTGCATGAATTACCTCTCATCTCACCGGATAAACATTTGTATCTCTATTCATTCAAATGAATCCAATCCAAAGATTTCAACAGACTGTTTCTTGGCTCGTTTGAAACCTGTAACCAAGCTGTCATGACATGAAGGGCACCAGATGATACTGCTCAAATATCAACCTGCCTTTATTCCTCACATAGACAATGATTTTATTTGAAGGAAAAGGTAACGCCGTATATGAATTAATTATTCAGTTTCTTAGTGAGGACAAATAGGGCACAACTTTCCAGTCCTCAGTCCAGCTTCATTGTTTTATTGGACCCGCGAATTTGGTGCTTAGTCGTTCTTCCTGCAAAATTTTGTGAACGTCATATTGATAATGAAGTAGTGACAAATACGCGGGTTTTTTTTAAAATATGAAGTATTCATGATAGGTGCAAAATTTTGGTTTAAAGTTTGACACAATCTCAACGTCTGCTGAACTTCTTAGGCTTCCATTAATTATGTTTGATATTCTACTCCCATCCACTTTATGATTGAACCTGAAATGGGTTGAAAATATTCTTCGAGTACTCTCCACAATGATAAAATTCGAAAAGCTTTTATTTTCTCGCGTTGTTAAAGAGAGTACTAACCTGTGGGACACTTCATCAATGACCAAATAGAAATCCTGCTATAGAACACTACTCAGAAATATTTAGCTATTAATGTTCATGAGAATTATGCTAGAGTTATCTGATAACTAATTGCTTTGCCAAAAAAACCACACTTCGCTATCGATATACGTACCGAACAAACGTATTCCGTGCTACACGTCTGTTTCCCTTATAGCGGGGCTATAGCTTAGCTTGTTCGGGGAGTCTAGCTAGATGGTGGAGAATCTGCCATAGAGATTTCTGAGTCGGTCAGGCTTTACTAGCGTAGCAATCCGCTACAAAACGCTTCTATTTATTGCTTAATCGACATCCACGCATCACAGTTTGCATTTTCTTG
>UZAE01014481.1:0-10672 GCA_900617975.1 Rodentolepis nana | reverse complement strand
CCCCCCACCCCTCCTTCTACGGTATGGAACATTTAGTGAAGAAATTTATTTCAAGGGATGAAAACTGTAAGTGTATAGATAGCGCGGGAAAACAATCTGAAAATAAGAACGAATTTGGTTTGGAAAGGAGAAATTATTTTCTATTTGCAATAAAAGGTGTGCACCTAAAATCCAATTTCGTCGATGCGTTAGAGATTCTGTAGTCTAAAATGTACAAGAGTAAATTAATGATTCACTTATATGGCCCATGAAATTATAAGTAGCATGAGATAAACTATATTTCCATAAGTTATTGGAGTGTACTATAAAAAGGGCAATTCGTTAACGTAAAAAACATCTTCAGAAAAATGATTTAATACATTTTTTGGTAGATTGGACACTCTTTCTACACTAATTAGATGTTTATGATTAAATTGCAGTAAAAACTAATTGTCTCAAGCTCAAACTAATTAATAATAATTTGATTAAATACTTGACGAATTACCTATGCAGAGATTTAGTCGACTTCGCTGCAATGGCAATGAATGGCTTGACAATACTTCGGCGAATTTGCATCATGTAAAAACAGAGCCGTGATAGAACCTAGTAAAATAGCAAATTGGATTAAATAGTCTACTTCTATAGCGTAATTAAAATACTTGAAATAATTAAACTCACTGAATATGCAAATAACTCCACACGCCATGAAGATTTCCATAAGATAGTGCTCCAAAGTCACAAAGTAGACTATCGAGGAGCAAATAAGACTGCCAGGAAGCTGTTTTTAATAAGTAAAGTAAATAAACATTTTATTATGTTTCGATTGTCAATTTCATTGAACTTACAAACGCGCTGAAGACAATGGCATAGTTAGCGGCAAAATATTTGTGTCCAAAGCGGCGTGAAATACCGAAAGGTATGAAGACAAAATTTCCAGCAACGCATAGATAGATGCAGACCACCCAAACAGCGAAGAGATACTTCCCAGCCGTAGGAATAGATGGGATGAAAGGTAACGTAATAAGGGTAATACCGTAAAAGCAATTCAAGCCTATTAATGGAACCTAAAATGCCAGTAGGGATATTAATTTAGCCTAGCAGTAGAATAAATTTTAACATAGTAGTAAATCACCTTGTAGGAGAAATTATCACCAACCGGACCCCAGCCAATTCTTGATAGAGTATTGAAAACGGCTCCGAAGGTACTTACTGTGCTCAGATACTTATCGTCCCGAATAGATCGTTGTCCAACGACCTTAGTAACATCATATCATTATAATAGCTCTGATTAAATCGGCTTTTAAAGATTCATTTACAAATATCTACCTTAATTGTTGCAGTAATGAGCGTAAGGGGAATAATGGAAAAGCACATGATTGTCCAAAAGAGGTAGATATCCACTTTCCTCAACACTCTTCTAGGAGGAACATCCGCATCGTCCAAACTTTCATTACATAACCTATCGAAATTAACTGTTGTTATAATAATATTTACAATGGGATATATATAATATTGAGCAGTTTTTGAGGTAAATCATTAATACAATGACTTCTAACATGTGGCAGGTTAAATAAATCTTTTTCTAAACAAGCATATTTTGGAAATAAAAAGGATGAGAATAATGCGAAAATTAATATTATTTCAAATTAATTACTAAGCAACCTTTAAGACTTGCTTACGTAGAATTGTTGTTAAAATCATCCATCAATATGTCATCACATTCAATTTTCTAAATTGAAAGATGGAGAAATTTGTATAAGATATATTATACCTAATTATAAAACTTCTTGAAAAAATTTGACAAAAGGTTAGAGCAAATTTACTTGAAAAAAATTACCTTTTCTTCTGGTCGAGGATGAACAAAAATGAAGCCGATCAGTTGAATGCATGACATTACCCCACCCACTATTAAAAGGCATCTCGGCACACGTTGCAATAGATCCTCATCGTCAAACATTCTAAATTCAATTATCGTATATTTACAAAGAATATCCGATAATTTATATTGATTTAATCCAATGGCTTACTGGGATTCGTTGTTGATAGCAATGTTATTGGGATTAATAATGAGAGTCTGAATTGGGGTTAAGATGATTGCACCAGTCCCAAATCCACAAGTACAGATACCGACCACCAAACCGCGATGCTTCGGAAACCACTGTTTTTAAACAATTCTCAATTAATAAAAAGGGGTAGATTTATTGGAAAGTTCTTAGTACAACTGACGTAGTACTTTAATAAAACATGTATAATTGTAATCAATTCCAAATCCTTCCAGTCAATAATTTATAATCTAGAGAATTTTCAATGTTTCCAATATGTACATTTTATTGTACTTTTCTTTGGTATATGTCAATTTCATTTTATTCAACTTTTTTGGCACTGTATTCAATAAATGTGATCATTTTCATTTTTATGCATGCCACATCTGATAAAAATCTTCTGCACTCTCCTGAAGACTTTTCAAGTAAACCTTTCAGATGACTGGGATCTCATGCGTAACTCAAATCATCTTTAGCTCACCGAAGCAGCGGCTGAGAGCAGCAGACCATATGAGGAGCCAATGCCCCAGCCAACCATGATGGCGTAGGTGCAGATAACAGCCCAGAATCCGACTTTGAGTGTCACCACTGTCAACAATATCCCTAAACTAAAAAAAACATATCCTTTTTGCAAGAGCTATTAAATGCTGCTTAATCAAAACTCAATTTGCAATTTCAAATGCTATTATTCTTTTAAATTGGTAGTAAAATACCTAAAAAATAATTTCCTAAGTACAAAGTTTTCATTACGCGGTGTTTTCTTCTACTAAAATGAATTGAAGTAGCAATAATATTCGGGATATAATAGTTAAGGTATTCAGTTAGCCACGATTTTCAGTTAAAAATCTACCTTAAATGGTTTGTTTTTCTTTGTGGAAATGGATTTTTCTGAAAAATATGATTCATTTATACTAGCTGCTCTCTTGCAATCATTATGCCAATCCTAAACTGCTTAATATTTAATATCATTGACCGTTTATTATATTTTTCATAATTATTTATTACTTATCGTTTGTTGCGTTAAATATAGCCCAGAAGTGAACAAATTTAAACGACACCCAAATTTAAGCGTTTTGGTGAATTTTATAAATGCTGTATATTGTTATGAATAATACTCAATAAAACTAAAAAAGGTTGTAGTTTGGCTCTATGAAATAAGAAATCTTGGGGTGTGCGATAGACTTACCTCCACGTGGTACACCCTGGGCAATGCATACTCATACGGCAAAAAAGTCTTTTAACCGGCAGTTGACTCCTGACATCAAATTACAATGACCCTACTGTATGTCATATTCGATCCCTTCAACAGTACTCATTTTACCTTTTTTATGCCTTTGTGTCTGTCTGCCTCTGTCACATCTGTGAATCATTATTCTGTCCCCCCCTCTCCACTTTTTGTCACATTGATGTTCCTCCTCCCCTCTATGAAGCCCGAAGTCAACTAAAGGGCTAATGAAAGCCATCAAAACGCCTGCCACTTGAAATAAAAAAATGTCAGAAATCAGAATACATTGCAACATGGGGGAGAGAGCGCGTCTTCTTAGTCCAAAACAAGGCATCTAAATAAACTATGTTTGTTAAATAATGGTGTTATACCCTTTACCTTGTGGCACGTGGGTAAATTCTATCATCTCATCAGCAACGATGTGGATGAGAGTAAGGGGGAGTAAGTGGGTTTTCACTTTGTGTAAAACGACAAAGAGCTACTTCGAAGATGTCTTTTATTTGAAATTGTAAATTATCGCAAAACATCGTTTGCAAAAATAGTTCCCTTCAATCTTGCTTAGAAATACTCAGCCCAATATATTTTTCTGAAGGCAAAAAGCAACATTCAAATAATTTTTCTCAAAGAATTTTTTTCTTTATTGTAAGAGGTAAAATATAATTTCAATTTCAGAGTAAATGGATTTCATTTTTTGATTATAGTTAGATTAATTTCTCGTACAAATTTAAATACTAAATATTAACTTTTGAGGTATAATAGAAACCAATTGCAATATAGTTTGTTTTCATTGGATTCAGAAAATATAGATTTTTAATTGAAAAAGGTTATTTAATAATCGACCTACTATTTGAAGATTTCTGAGTATGATATGAATCAAATGAATTTTGCAATACGTTTTTTTATTAATTCAGGTTAAAGCCTTGATTTTATTTATTAGTTCAATTCAAATAGGCACGCATTTCAATACGTAAAAGTTATACATACTTATTAAGAGTAACTTTAGTATAAGAATGATAACTTGCATACAATTCTTTCTATTTCAACTACTGAAATCATGTAAGATTTTATCAAACGTGAACTTTAGAAATTGAGTTGTTTTATTATAAATTTGTGAGCCAATAGAAGATTGCATAATATCTTTACCTGTGAATTAGCCAAGAAACAAAAAGAAGGGGTTTCAGACCTAATTTTGGTAGAAGCATTGTGGTGAGAGGAGTCGAGATGCCTTGAATTGCATGCAGACAACACGAAATCCAAATTGAATGGCTATAGTCCAAAGCCGCATCCGTGTGACGGTGTAAATAGGAGGCCAAGTAGGGCATCATGTTGGCTAAAGTAAATATGGCGCTTATTGAGAGGGGAACGGTGTTAGTAACTCACCCAAAGTTGCTGCTTGTCCTAGTGGAGCCAGTCCAAAACAGGCCATGAGGATAACAAAGCATCCCCTTAGGGTTTTTTCCGACATCAATTTAGAGATCATGATGCAGATTTGCGGCCCTGGATGTTAGACTAGTGTTGAAATAAATACCAATTTTGAACATCGGTATTTTCGTATATGAATGAAGAATCTTAATGCCATGAACAATCACTGGCAAAATCCCAAATTCTAAATACTTCACTTTTAACAATAGCCGAATTGAATCAGTGAAAAATATTTCATCTTTTAAATAAAAGGCTCATCTTCGACAATTTTCCAGTAAAAAATCAAAGTGCATATCGTGTTGATTGTTGTTACAGGGGAAGGTGTTCATACAATGGGAATAAAATATCTTATATAGATTCATAAAATATAATTTAACGTAGTTATTTAAAATTTTAAAAGAAACTGATTTATAAAAATTTTTAATTTCTTATGCTTAAAATGAACAGTTAAGAAAAATTTGGCTAATAAATATTTAAAGATCCATGACATAACTGCATCATCAAAATCTCAAAGTTAAGAAGATTAAGTTAAGATTTATCGTAATATCTAGCACCAATTTAAATTAAATCTGCACGCAAAAATTATTGATATAATTTCTTTGAAGTTATTAGGTGAACACGCGTTTGTGAAGTCAGTTGAACGATAAACAGATCACTAGTCTTATCTTGAAAAGATTGATGATACCGAATGTATGAACTACTCAACCGGAAATCATTTCGACGCGATAATGGTGCTTCGTGCCGGCTTTGTAAACTACAGGAAATAGATTACCGGATATCGTGTGCTAAGTTATTGAGTGATAAATTGATGGAAATTTCGCTATAATTATGTAATTAATTAAATTTGCAGATATTGCCATTAACTGTTCAAAATCTAGGCAACTTTCTGATTGGTGCCAATTTTTTTTAAGAATAAGTAAAAGTAAAATTGTGGCAAAAGCGTTTTGAAAAAAATGAGGGCTTACTCAGCGCTGCTCACTGATTATTTTGATAATGAATGAAAACTAAAAATAAAAATCTGAACTTTCATGCAAATATTCCAGTTAAATACAACAAAAATAAAATATTAATTAAACTTAAGATATTTTAATTAATTGTGAAATTAAGTTATCAAATAAGCATAAATTCAATTGATTATCAAACAAAATACCCTCAAAGTAATGCTCTATTAAATAAAGAGTATTTGCAATTAATTTTTGTCCACTTAAATTTATTTGAGCAGTTTTTCAAAGCGATTGCAGTAAGAGATTAGTGACCATCAATGAGTAAGAACATATAAAGCAAGTTGCAATTATCGTTGAAATAATTTTAATCACTCTTATTGTATATCCACTCATATTACTGTTTCATAATTGCGAATTAACAATGCAAATCTTTCAGAACTTAATGCAGAGGTAAAACTTTGTCTTTCATACCGTAATAAACAACTAAATTTGTAGTAGTCGTTGTAAACTTACCCCGTCGGTTTTAATTTGAGAAAAATTGAAATCTTGACGGATTTTCATATATAGGGGCAGATGCTGTTTACAATGTACATTGTATTTACACCTCTGACGTGTTGTTTATGTGAATTGAATTTCTAATATTTGATAGATTCACCTTGCAAAGTACAGTCATTTTTAAGCTTCATTCCAAACTATACAAATTTTCTCAAATATGACCGTTATTTATAAAATTAACATTTGCAAAGGAAGAAAACTTATAAATAGATTGCCGAAAGCAAAGTTGATAGAATCCGTAATTAGATTTATCAAAGGTTGGTGTGAAGAACATGATGATGTATTACACAAAATTCGTTCTTGGCTGCCAAACCTCAAGGTTAAATATTTGCTTCAGTCAATACAATCATGCTCGTTTTTAACCCATTGAAAAGTTCCACAAATGTTAAGATTGCCTTCAGCCGATGATGCGTGAATAAAATCAACACATTTTGAAAGATATCCTGGAGCTGAATGGAAGATAACTCGTTGCACCTTATAAATTAATGATTGTTTTCAAAAATTAAAAGTTAGTACCACTTATTGTAAGGCCAAAAATTTCACTCAAGCTTATTTTTTCAATTCTCAATGCTATAAATATATTGCTTGCAATAAAGTTGTAGCGAATTGCTACGCTAGTAAAGCCTGACCGACTCAGAAATCTCTATGGCAGATTCTCCAACATCTAGCTAGACTCCCAAAACAAGCTAAGCTATAGCCCAGCTATAAGGGAAACAGACGTGTAGCCCGGAATACGTTTCTTCGGTAGGTATTTTAATAGCGAAGTGTCATGTTGGCAAAGCGATTAGTTATCAGATAACTCTAGCATAATTCGTTTGAACTTTAATGACTAAATATTTGTGAGTAGTATTCTATAGCCGGATTTCTATTTGGTCATTGATTAAGTGTCCAACAAAGTATTAAATAAGTTCCACCCTTAATTCTGTTCATTTTAAGATTTTATACTGAGTCTCTCTGGATAAATTGCCCCTATTCTGGCTAAAGAATTCGTATCTAAACAGTTAGGATCACCCCTTACTAAAATCTTATGTATAGTGCATGGTTCATCATGCCAAAAATAAAGGCCTCCTATTTGTTTGCATTCAATCTAACTACTCCTCTGTGTTTATTAACAACTCAGTGCTACGATCGATTTGAATGAGTTTTCTTCCTTACGGTGTAATATTTAATATTCTTCTCGCAAATGTTTAGGCTAAGTCAGAGGAGTTGAGGCACTCTAATGTAAAGCACTGGGTCACATATATAATTTATTCAACGGTTTTTTAGCAATCAGGAAAGTCCGGCGTTCAGGTAGAGGCACTGAGGGTAAATCCAGATTTGAATATAAACCGATGAGTCTTTAAACCACATTTTCTGATAAATAAAAACATTCATCTTAGTGCAAATGCGATATTTTCTAAACAACCTATCTTAATTCGTCGAAATTTCCAAGGAATCTCTATAAATCGATCATCAGAAAACCCAAGGCCAATTATTATTCTGTGTTTAGCTATCCAGGATGAATAGCACTTTTTCGAGTTTTATAATAAGGCTCTTTTAGCGGTAATTCATATACTATTTTACTGGTCTCTAAATGGATCATGTCGTTAACTCTTTATTTCATCCCACGAATTTGCACTTTATTTAAAAATTCATTGGACAAGAATTCAGCGAATACATTACTAAAGTGGTTAGAGCTTTGAAATATATGTTTACCTTATTTTAAGTAAACGAAACAAAGCTAAAACTATTGCAAATCAAATAATAGTTAAATCATACAGCATTGTGTGGGCTAACTCAAACACCTTTTTGAGTAAATAAAGAGGTTCATGGACTTTACTCAAGCCCTAAACAGAAGTTGTGAAACATGAAAATATAAACCCCACTCATTTAAAATTCAAATCTCCCGACTTATTGTTTTTTTCATTTTATCGACTAGGGGAAATGGGAGCGTTACTAAAACTAAATCACTTTAAACCTGACCATTTCTTCTTCCATATTCAGGAAAACTGGAATTCCATTTTTATTACAAAGTTAAGTTGGCAGATGTTTACCAATTATTATTTCTTAAAATTCTAGAGCAAGTGGAACTATCATCCACCTCCTTTTCAACACATAGTGTAAAAGAACAGTGCGAATTAAAAATGCTACTTTCACGTTTAACACCTCACTCATATAATTAGAAGAAATAATGGAAATATGCAGCATTTGGTCAAAATCATATTGCAATTGAACATTTGCTGCCTGTTGTCTCTTGATCACATTAATAAGTAGCAAAGACATAAGCAGATCGAGTATTGTTTGCAAACTGAGATCAATTGATTTGTCTTACTGTTGTACCACTTGCAAAATAGCTTCATTTAATAATAATGTTATGTACTACAGGATACTGTACACCATACTACTTTGGTAAACGGATACAGAGACTGCATGTTGAAATGAATGGAAATGATGAGAAGAATATTGCAAAAATTAGTGCACATTTTTAAAATCAGCTCAGAATAATCCCTGCTAATTTGACAACTTTCTCTAAGTGATTGTCAAAAAATCGCGAAATTATCTAAATCCAAGTAGTACAAATTGTTGTAACCATGAACCGAAGCTCTCAAATCCGTAAAATACCGAGTAGAGGATAGAAGACAAAACGAAAAAATAACAAGTGAATACAATTTTCACTGCCTCTACTCAGACACTCTCTCCCCTTTTTAATTCTCTTCGTCTTTTCATAAGGTTGTTTCGATTGATCCTCTGAAACAGTATACTTCATTCAATTTTGGTTTAGAAGGCATGCCCTAATTTTATTACAAGAGTGGTTTCATTTCAACAAGATTCATTGTAAGTTCCTGTCTTCTCATTCGAGTGTGAGTTATATTTTCAATTCGCCTTAACAAATCGATTACGTCCAACTGCCAAAAGACCAATTAGACTGAATTTGAAGTATTTAGTTCGGATTCACTGATTATCATCCCATATGTGTCTTTCTATTTTACCTTCAAATTTCAGATTTTGCAGGTGACATTGCTTGTAACCCCACTTGAAGTAAAAAGGGTCGCTCTACTCTATTTTTTTTTAAATTTTTGTGAGATCAGGATTATATCAGCTAGCTTATTTTTAAAGAATGTCTATTCCAAATAAATATGCCAACATTAAAGTAAACTGAGTTGCTAAAAGGCAAACTGTAACTCAGAAACAGCAAGCTGTGCCTAGAAATTCAGAGTCTTCACAAAGGGGCATCAAGGTCAAAAGAAGACTGGGACTAACAAAATTTCATCTTCGATGGAATCCATATTTCATTTCAATTACGCTATCCATTTGAATAAAATTCTAAAGCATGGTGATATTCTAGAATTTCTTTCTTAATTAAAATAGGCGGTGATCATTATTACTACTTTTATTGAAGATCAAATGGAACTAATGGGTAAATTTGCAAGGGGTATAATCAAAAAGCGTAGGTGTGTCATCGAAAATGTCCATGCTACTATTACGTGGCATTGTTGCCTAATGTGTCTTCAGGGATGTATTTGGGAATTTACAACTTGGAAATAAAGTAACTTTAAAACTTTAATACAGCAACCAATATGGTATTCTCCCAAATCACTTTGCAAACTTAAGGTGTATTTAGCATTCTTAAATCATGGAACACTTTCTCCGAGATAAGATGGGTAAAATGAATAATTTTATCCAATGGAAAATTATGGTATCAATTTCACATATCTATTGATCTATTTATTAAGTATTTAAAAAACAAAACAAATATAAATCAAGGTTCTTCTAATACTTACTTGAACTCATAGTGTCACGGAGTAAAATAGAGATAAAGATATTTTGGAGGCCAATTAGACTATGTTATTGACTGGGATCCTTTTGAACCAGAAACTATTTCATTCAACAGGTGATTTTTTGATCAATTCGATAAACATTTGAAGGTTTAAAGCCTAACAAAACTATGGGTAATTTTGCTACCAGAAAATATACAACCCATTTATTTAAACATAGAACATAACATGTAATAAAAGATAAAGATAAAGTTAATTGAAGATTTGTCATGAAAGACAGCTTTAAAATTGGTAATAAAAGGTAAGGAAGCTTCATTCAATGCCATGCGGACAATGTCTTTAGATATCCATATTGGTTTATTTTTAAGGGAATTACGATAGCAAAATAATGGTATTATTCTGAAGCGAATTTATTGAGACCAGCATTTAATTGATATATCGTCAAAATTATGACATTTAGAGCAAGCAATAAGTTCACTCAATGTTACGGCTTACGATGCAGTTTTTAAAGGCTATTTATAAGTCCTTTTCTAAGTAAATTACTCATTTAGGTCATTCTATTAGTCCAGCATCAGAAACAATACGATTTTAGTAAGCCACTGAGAGCATATTTTCATGTTATGTCCCAGTCATTTCTTATTAAAGCAACTGCCTTTAAAATAAAATGGTAATTAAACGAAAAGATTTATTTTTAAAATTTGAGATCAATGTTTATTCATTTATTTCAAATGGCAGGCTTTATGATATTTA
>UZAE01014480.1:2579-14048 GCA_900617975.1 Rodentolepis nana | reverse complement strand
AAGTTATCAATATTGTGTATACAGGGTGTGGGATAGACTTACATCCTCGTTGTGCACCCTGGGCAACGTATAATCATACGGCAATAAAGTCTATTAACCGGCAATTGACTTCTCAGTTCAAACTACCATCACCCCCACTTTAAGTCATATTCGACCCTACCACAGTGCTCATTTTACCCTTTCTGAGCCTTTGTGTCTGTCTGTCTATTACATCTATGAATCACTCTTCCATTCCCCCTCCCAAATTCTTCTCACTTTGATGCTCCTCCTCCCCTCTGTGAAGCCCGAAGTCAACTAAAGGGCTAATGATAATTATCAAAACGCCTGCCATTTTTTATAAATAAATAAATAAATATTGAGTATACAGTTAAAAGAAGAAACTTCAGTGTTGAATGTTTTGAACCAATTTGGTTTTCAAGAGACATCTCTTTGCTTAGGCTTTCAAAATAGCGACATTCGAGATAATATTGATTTATGGTTGATTAGATGCAGGCACTATTTAGTGGTAGTCGTATTTGAAGGTATTTTTGCAAACTAAGTTTTATGTGCACTTTTATATTTCCATATATGACCTTCGACATCCAATGACCAGAGTGGATTGTGCTCAATTCCATTGGGTGATGGTTAAATAATGGGTTAAATCTTCACCCCACTCCTAAAAGTTATCACACAGTTACAGTTAGCTAAGAAAAATTTAATGAAACATTCGAGACTAAAATGTGATGCAGCATCAAAATTGATTTTGATTTTAGATACAATTAAATTCCGAAAGTGATAGTGGTACTATAATGCAGTCTACACCCCTAACGGTGAAGTTACCAACTTCCTTGTCTGGTAATTTTTCCTTGCAAGAAGGGCGCTACACCATCTCCTTAAAAATGATTCTAATACTTCTTCTCACATCATTAAACTTAATTAACTACCAAAAGATTGTGAAATAACAATTGAGGATTATTATGGTTATTGCTTAATATAATGAAGATTATAATTATGTCTATTAAAACGTCGATTACGGCAGGTAATTGAAACCAAAAGTGATTCATAGCCATCCTCAACCCCCCCCCCTTCAAAAATGGCTGAATTAGTCGATAAAATAGAACCTCCATTTCTATAAAAAAAACCTTTATTGATTAATAATTGTAACTTTGTCCGAGAATGTGCTGTGTTATTTTAAGATGTCCTAGATTAATTTCAATCTATAGGCAAGTTTATGGCTAAAAATTCAGTGCTTTGGATTTGTCAGTCTTGTTTGCGACATCTTCATAAGGAAAAAAATTTAATCGGTTCTCACTACTTCTTATCTACATAAATCTGAAAATGGTTTACTTCTTGATTACAAAAATGTGCATCATATCTATTCATCCATATATCAATCTTGCACCTCATCCAACACTCCGAATCTCATTAAAAGGTGCTTAAATTCCTGAAGAAGGAAAAGTAGAGCTTGAAATATACAATAATTGACGAAATATGGAAATGATAAATTGGACTTAAATTGAACTGAAATAATCAGGCAGCTAAGAGATTAGGAAGTTAATCAGTATTGAGCCTCTAAAACCTTATTAAGCTGAATTTATGTTTGTTTCTTCTGTCAGAAGGCCAAATGCTAACCCATTCACTCTTCAAAAGTGATTTTGCAGAGTTTTTACAAGTTGCCTCCAAATACAAACGAAAACAAGAACCCCACATTTCTAAAACGGTATCTTTAAAAATTATATAATTATTTTCATAGCTTATGCCTATCAATTATCAGCCGATGTAAAATTGACAATATAAAGATAAGTGGAACGGGATTCTCGTTTTTATAATAATTCTACTCTTCTTTTTGGTGTTTGAAACTGGTGCTTATTTCTGAAGAAAATAAGAATCCCTAAACTTTTGTAACTTGGAGTTGAATTTATCAAAATTAACGTTCTTCTTATTGGCCGTACAACAGGTTGAGCAATAAAAGTTTAGAAGCTAATTTAAAACTAGAATAAAATACACGTGGATGACAATTAGCATTCAACTGAGCGAAGCCTTGATTAGTAAAATCGCAAGAAAGCCCAAAACTCTTTGGGGTTCCGAGTTTTTTGGGCCAGGAGTAATTCCCTTTTCCAATCATCTTAGTGGATCTTATGACAATGTGTACAAAAAATAGACATTTAAATTTTGAAGAAATGATCGAACGATAGGGCAATACATTTAAACGAAATAATAAAACTACGTAGGTTTAAAATTTGTAATTAAGTAAATAAATAAATTAATATTTAACGACTGTGTATACAATTTATCACTTTCAAGGTAAGCATGTCTTCCGAAAACATTTTCCAAAGAAGGTTAGGCGTTTCCTCCTTCAAGCAAGAGATCCACCTTTTTTCCACCTCTCGTGTATCCCCTTTCCTATTTTAAAGATTGGAGGAAATAAAGCGTTCGAATCGCCATTCCTCGGAACTTCTCTCTTTCTGCTTCTTGTACAGAATTCTATTTCGTTTTTTTAATTTTTAACTTCACTACATTCATTTATTCATTTAAAAGTCAAATTCAGGCAAATTTTATGATTTTAATTTTACGAAATGGTCGATTTGTACTGACTAATGCACGAGTTGAAATCAAGACTGCTTGAAATGGTAAAATTAATTGATTTTAACGCGCGAAATTTTCCCACCTATTTTTATTTAAATTAAATTGATTCTGTTAACAGAACGGTAGTGCTTCCAATTTATTCCTAACATATCTAGCAAGTAGAAAAATTTGTTTTGCTGAAACAGATTCCCACTAGCAATTCCATTTTGTTCTACTAGCCGACACTATTGGTTAAAATGACTAAACACTTTGTTTAAATATTATCGATTTCACTGCAATGAACTTATCAGATTTAATTATGGAAAGGTATATAAATAATCGAAACACCAAACAAATTTAGAGGGGAGCCAATGCTAACCACATTCTGAGGTCAAATCAGTAATAGTTTTCCCATGAATTTCGAAGGCACTGAATTATCCCCTACATTACTGGGAGAGCAGTTCATCTAGTAACAACTTGAAATTCATTTTCGATAAAGTGACCCCCACGTTTTCGAGGTAAGATATTATTCAGTGCTTATTGATAGGTTAATTTTATTCTGATTGTTTGGTCATGTCAATTAAATATGTCTGCATCTTCATAGTGTTAGAGGTCAGTTAAGTGCGACTAACAACGACTTTTAAACACCACTAGTGTTCCAAAATATCTGCTTTAGTTCTGGGTTAAAAACTCCGAGCAAATACCAATTACTGAGAATTGATGTGTTGGTTAGCTTCCACGTTCGGTAATATTTAACAATCGGGGTGCGCGATAGACTTGCCTCCTCGTGGTGCACCCTGGACAACGTATTTTCTTACGGCAAAAAGTCTATCACTCGGCATTCGTTATTGACTTCGATTTATTATGATTAGCTTTAAAAAAGGCTATAAGAAAAATCGCCCTCGTCAGGGCGAATCACAATGTCTTCAGATCCTCCAGTGGAATGCTGGAGGAATGTCTCCGGACAAAAAGATCCAAGTACAGAAAATCCTACAAACCTATGATGTTGACATTTTCACAATTATGGAAGCTAAAATTTCGGATGACAAACTGAAGTACTACCAATTCCCAGGTTACACCCTGTACAATCTACCTAAATACTGGCAAGTTGCAAGTGGAATTCTAACTGGGGTAAAAGAAGGCCTCACCTCATACTACGACCTAATCAAGAGTATGGGCTCGACACAAGACAAATGTGAAATAATCAGATTAAATGTTTGGAAATGTCAAAACCAATTCAAGATATATGCAGTCTATAATCCACCCCAGAATTGTCCAAACTTTGACTTTCTGAACATCTCACACAAAACTATAGTATTAGGAGACTTCAACGCCCACTCCACCAGATGGGGCTACAAGGATACAAACATAGCTGGAAAGGAAATTGAAGACATGCTAAACAGCAACATTCTGGAACTTATTTACAGAAATGAGGATCCGGCTACATATTTGCACTACAATGGATCCAGAACAACTCCTGATTTACTCTTGGCTTCAAGCGACATCAGTGAGCATACACACCGCAAAATAATTGACGATCCTGGTTCTGGTCACAAACCAGTCATTGCTAGTATTATCATCGGCAGCAAAAGCATGTCAAGGAAAGTGCCAACTAAGCTNCGAATTGGTACAGACAGTCACGGGCGTTAAGTGCTTACTTTATGCAGATGATCTTTTTCTATGGTATTCCGCCCCTAAGAAAAACGCTAAGGAGAGGACAGAAAGTGCTCTTAATAGTGCGCTTAAACTACTAGCAAACTGGTGTGACAATGGACAACGATGATAAACCAAAAAGCCTCTCTCTCCCCATGAATCCATTAGCAGACATTGATGTAGTGTGCTGAACCCAACTGCTCGACTTCTTCAGGAAATCAAACACTCCTCCAGAGCAAATGCGCTCACTGATCCTTGAGCCAATCAATGTCAACTATCCTGCAGATCAATGGCTCCAAGTCTTCACTGATGGGTCATACATAGAAAGCCAAGCAAACTTTGGTGCAGGTGTCTATTCTGAACTCTTCTCTTTCTACGCAGCAGCGGGACATAATAGATCCGCTTTTGAAGGAGAAATAGAGGCTATTAGGATAGCACTATGCCAATTATGTTGCCTGGATACGACATTCACCAAAGCGTTGGTACTTTCGTACTCACAGTCAGCAATAGACTCTATTGGAAACAGAGAGACACCCAAAACAGCTGAGATAAAGGAATGTAGAAAACTCTATGAGCTGCTGAGAGGGAAAAACAAAACAGTGGTCCTACAATGGATTCCTGGTCACTGTGGCATTAAAGGTAATGAGCTTTCTGACACACTTGCTAAGAAGGGGACAACGATTTTGCAATGCATGGACCGGCCGATGTCTTTCCACACAATGAAGGCCTTAATCAGGAGAGAATTCCAGACCTCAAGGTGCAAGGAACTTAAAGCTCGAACAAAGGAGAAACAGTGGACAGTGGCACTCTCCGACATACCCGACTGGCCAAGAATCGAAGCCGTTGCTGAGTTCAGACTACGTACCGGACACGATTGCTTGGCAAAACATCTTCACAGATTGGGAGTATACACTCAACCCACATGCCCTCTATGTAACCTACAGGAGGAAATGGAGAAGACCCACCTGATTCGGTGTCCAGCTCTAAAGACATGGACGGAAAGCCAAAGATACTGGGAAGCAAGAAGACAGCTAATGAATTGCTATTAATTAACTGCTATAAATGTACCCCCCCCCCTCTTGGGGGAAGCTGAAGTCAAAGATTAAGGGCTAATGATAAATATCATAAAGCCTGCCATTTGAAATAAATAAATAAATATTTAACAATCTTATGAAAGATAGTCAGTCTAGCTCAACTATCCAGTCATATTTATCGAGATGACAGTACCATATTCAATAAATCTGTTTAAACAGAAGTTGAAGGAGGAAACTACTCGTCTTCAATCTAATTTAAATGCTGTAGAGCTCAAATTGAATCATGGAGATATGGTCATAAAATTGCAATGAATTCAATTTGCTATTTGTGAACTTTTGAACTCAGAATCTCCCCAAAGGCCTTAAGGTCGGTTGAAGCTTAATTTGAAGTTAATTGTGGCTAAACGTGTCGGAATGTAAATTTGTATGAGCTATGGTATTCGCTCCTTTACAGTTTGTTCATTTTTTCAGTTATTGGATTTGATACTAAGCAGGGGGAACGCCAATATCTTGAAATGCTGCGAGAAGGATGACCTTCCTTCCTTCCAGATGCACCGCCAGATGCAGTTTTGCCACTTTGAGAAGCTCAACAATCTCCAATAGATTTTAGGCTAAAGAATGAAAGTAAATGAGATTTCGATGCAATAGATCAACGATAATCATAAAATCTCAGCCTACTAACTAGGTATGACTAAGTGCATAGTAATCGGAACAGTAATGATGACTAAGAGTCAATAAATTTTAATTAATTCCTTGATTTGGAACTGCTGAATCACTCGTATATCCACCTGAGCACTATGACTTTCTCCATGTCATAAGATTGTTCTCCAATGGTCAATCTATTTGAGTCAAATGGAAACAAATTACAGTGAGAGCAGTGGTGGGAACGAGTTGGTGGAAGGGAATGTGACTCACTTCCTCATCGTGGTGTCTGCGATTCTGGCACATTATTTATTCATGTATCTTTATGGCCGAATTTTGTACTCTTCAAAATAAATCTACATATTGGCATCTTTAAGTGCAACTCAACCGTTTCGGCCAAATTTTTTAAGCAAATACATTTATTTGCATAAAATCAAAGCTGGGTGGGGTTGAATAAAATATTCCCCATCACTAAATACGCTTGTCTGTCAAGCTTGAAAGTTAACGATTTTCATATACTGGCTCAATACTCTTATTGATTTTCTAGAAATTAAGTACTTCGTCTGGGAGTTTGTGACAACACAACAAATTATTTTCAAATTGGATCAGATGAGTATTTAATGAGTTCGAAACACTTGACAGGTTGGACATATGGTCGTGTACTTAAAGTAAATTTTTTTCCATATAACTATAAGCTTTGTTAAAATAATATATGTGAGTTTTCGCTTCACTTATAATACCAAAACCCTTTCATAAAGCAAGAAATCAGTTTCCCCAGTTAAATATTTGGACTATATTAGGGTTATAGGTGTTAATCTTCATGAAATGCTCCTATTACATACTGTAATTGGCACTGTGATTACGAAATTTCCCAAAGATGGATCGTGAACTCTTATCCGTATGATTTATCACTTAAAACAAGAAACATGCGAAATGCGTTCTCATTCAACATTTTACAAAACTCACCGCAGCTTGCATTTGTCAGCTTCTTAATTAGACACTCTATTTCAGCATGAATTCGACAAAATTCATTAGAGGATCTGCCAATAGTGGTTGAAATGCATTTCACTACTTTCCTTGAATCCGGAAATAATGAGTGGTGTCTAGCGCCCATAGTAAGTGATTTTATATTGTCTTGACAAATCGACCTCCTTGCCACTACGCCACTGACATTATCTACCTAAGTTTTAAATCAGGGAGTGCGATAGACTTACCTCCACGTGGTGCACCCTGGGCAACTTTCAACCCTTGCTGGTTTTCTAAACAATTATTCTTAAGAATACGATAGACTTACCTCCACGTGGTGCACCCTGGACAACGTACTTTCAAATGGCAGGCGTTATGATAGGTATCATGGGGTGTGCAATAGACTTACCTCCGTGGTGCACCCTGGGCAATGTATATTTAGACTTACCTCCACGTGGTGCACCCTGGGCACCGTATACTCATACGGCAAAAAAGTCTATTAACCGGCAGTTGTGTATACTCATACGGCAAAAAGTCTATTAACTGTCAGTTGACTTCTCACTTCTAACTCTATTGACCTGACTGTATGCCATATTTGACTACTTTCACAACATCTTACTCACCTTTTTTCTACCTTTGTGCCTGTCTCTTTTACATCTTTGAAATACTTTTCTGTTCCCCTCCTCTCGACTTTTTTTCACTTTGATTAACCTTCCTTCTGTGAAGCCCNGAAGTTTTAAACCAAACTGTCATTTGCGATTTATCAATAAATATTACCCACGAATTGACACACTTAAATCAGCGAACTATGCCCCTTGTTCAAACCTCCAAATGTATTTCCGTAACCGACGTCAATATCAGTAATCTTATCCCAAAATAGTCGAAAATTTTACATATTTCATTAATTTTTTATTCTATTTGAGACAAGAAGGATTAATTACCTGGTGGAACAGTATCATCAAGTAAAATTACTTATCCAATAGGAAGTGAATATCTTGATTTTTTAATATCAGTAAACGTAATATTTACGAAATAACATTATTTCGATTCGTATGTAGATTTATAGCAGTAAATATAGTTATTTTCTCTTCCTTGTTGTTCATTAATTAAAATTAGCTCAAAATTTACTGTAAATGAAAAATATTTATTGCGATTACGCTTTACTAATGAATTCCTTTGTAGGACATTCTAATATTATTAGATAAATAGTTAATTGTAACCAAGAAGATGAGACGGATACATCCTTCAGCTTAATGTGTTCACTTGCTAATTTGCATAATGCAAAGCTCGATTTCGAAGATATAAATGGATGCAAAACTTCGGTCAGCCAAAATCGTTGACAGATGTTTTATGAAACCGTAAAATACCTTGAAGCGAACTTAACCCCCGCGATATGCCGAGACTATAGTGTTACTAACAAAGCGAAATTAATCACATCACATTGTTTTGAATCGAATCGAATGGAACCGGGTAATGTGGCCTTGAAAAGACCTTGAACAACACTAAAATCCTTTATTAAGTGTTCATTTCCACTCGTGAAATCTGGTTCTGTGTGCGCAGCGAGTACTCCCTATTCATTTAGTTTTGTATCATTCTTGGAATTAAGCAAATGAATCAATCATAAAGACACTAGACATTTCAAGGCTTTCAACCATATTTAAATCTGTTCCTCACTAAAAATCCTCCACAAAGCTATCCTAACTCAGTTAAAATGCACCAAATGATTTATAAAACAGTTTTAGCACTAAATTCGTGCTAAAATTGCAACCGCTCAAAGTTTAATTGCCGGCACAAATCTTACTATAAGAAGGCGAAATGTTATAAAGCAGGAAAAACCATGAGACAATCAAAGATCAATCTTCTAATTCTTAAATTTCGAATCAATCAGCAGTTCTTACTTTGAAATGGGCATATAAATGGGGTATACATAAATTGGATAAACATTCAAAGTTCAAAGGAATTTTATAAGATGATTACTTCACCATTCACTAACAGGTATGACAGAAAAGGTCACCGTTACATTTGCGGAAGCACATCAAAGCCAGTCGGTACAAGCCGCTCATAAAACCTGCCTATTATCCCCAATAATGGCCCGACCGGACCAGGAGGCGTCCTTAAAGTATTATCATACATGAATGGTTGGAGTAATTGCAATAACATTGCTTACATCTTTTATACATATAAGCGTCTGTGTGTCTGTCATTCCACATTGAGTCGCCCATATTGACAGCCAATACAATTTAAATGGAAGGCAGTAAGAGATTAAATACTTAATGAAATAGAATTGAGAGATTTCATATTTCGCCTTGACTTACTGAAATGGCCAGTGGATCGATGAATGAGGGAGATAATTGAGCCAAGATATTGGAAGTCTCAACTTTTGAAATTTGGATACGCAATAATAGAAATTTATTTATTTCAAATGGCAGGCTTTACGATAGGTATCATTAGCCCTTTAGTTGACTTCGGGCTTCACAGAAAGGAAGAGAAACACCAAAGTGGCAAAAAGTTGAGAGGGAGGACAGAATAATGATTCACAGAAGAAAAAGAGACAGGCAGACACAAAGGTAGAAAAAAGGTGAGTACTGTGGAATTAGTAGAATATGAAATGCGGTGGGGTCTTGGTAGTTTGAAGTCAGAAGTCAACTGCCGATTAATAGACTTTTTTGCCGTATAAGTATACGTTGCCCAGAGTGCACCACGTGGAGGTAAGTCTATCGCACACCCCGCAATAATAGAAATAGAATGTACTGTGTTTAAATGTTCTGCAGCTCGATTTGTATCTATGGATTTCTAAGGGTCAACGCTTTCAAATTATTCAGTTCATGTTGGCCGACCCACCCGTGTAGCCCCTTACCTTTGTATAACATTTAGAGGGTAGGTATGACTACTAGATGAATTTCCTACTAGTTCACCTCTTTAGATATGCTCCATTTTCAAGTCGTAATATAATTACAGACGTAGATGGAAGGGCCCCATCACTCTGGCTATTTCCTACAAATAGTGCAAGCCTTATTATCAGACAACATACATGCAGTGACACTGGTGAACCCATTCATAATAACAACAGTCCCAAAAAATTATAAATTGTTGTGCTTTATGTGTGTACTATTTATTTTATATCAAATGGCAGGCGTCTTGATGGTTATCACTAGCCCTTTAGTTGACTTCAGGCTTCACAGAGGGGAAGAAACATCAAATTTAAAAGGTCGACAGGGGGGGACAGAAGAGTGTTTCAAAGATGTAAGAGACAAACACAAAGGTAGAAAAAAAGGTGAGGTGAGTACTGTGTAATATTCGAATATGGCATCGAGTGAGGTGATGGTAGTTTGAAGTGAGAAGTCAACTGCCGGTTGATAGACTTTTTTGGCGTATGAATATACGTTGCCCAGGGTGCACCACGTGGAGGTAAGTCTATTGTACCCCCGCTTATGTGTGTAATAATATATATTATTCACATCGGATATGTGCGCAATTAACAACTTGGTTGAAGAAGGTGTAAATAATTGCATCCAAAACTCCAAAAATCTCCTTGACAGTAGAAAAAAGAAATGCTAAGATGACTTCGACTGTGTCAAATATTCCTCTTTGAATTGTAATTTAGTGAGGCAGTAGATTAATTACTAAAACAAGCTGAAATCTTGGGTTACTATGATGATATTATGAATATTTATTTCAAATGACAGGCTTTATGGTAGTTATCATTAGCACTTTAGTTGACTTCGGGCTTCACAGGGGGAGGGAACATCAAAGTGAGAAAAAGTGGAGATGGTGAACAGAAGAGTGGTTCACAGAAGTAAAAGAGACAGGAAGACACAAAGGTAGAAAAAGGTATGATGATATACAGTGGGGTAATGATAGTTTGAAGTCAGAAGTCAACTGCCAGTTAATAGACATTTTTGCCTTTTGAGTATACGTCGCCCAGAGTGCACCGCGTGGAGGTAAGTCTATCGCACACCGCATGTTATGAATATCGTTAAGGTAGACGAGGCACACATGTCAATCGAATCAGCGAGCAAATTAAATATTAGCTTAATGAGAAATTTCTAAATAAAATGTTTTTGCGAAAAGGTACACCCATTGTTATCATTCTTCAAATAGACTTGACGTACAGATGAAGTAGCACGAAGTATAGTTATAAAGGTTACTATTCACTTTTAAATAAAATGCCAAAACTCATGACCTGTTTCAGCGCTGCCATGGGTTTTTTAGGAGAAGGATTTTGCCCCAGCACACAGAAATGGTTCTTAGGTAATGCCAAAAAATATTTCTAATATGACTGTCATGCAGATTGATGCTTGGCAGTCAAGCTGTAGCTCAGTAGTGGCGTTGAGCCAATTCAGGAAGATTCGAATAAGTGGGAAAATCCATAAACACCTGGAATGGATGTGTGATAGACTTGCCTTCACGTGGTGCATCCTGGGCAACGCATACTCATACGGTAAAATGTCTATTAACCGGCAGTTGACTTCTGACTTCAAACTACCATCACCCCACTGTATGCCATATTTGACTACTTCCACAGTACTCATCTTACCTTTTCTCTGCCTTTGTATCTATCTGTCTCTTATATTTTTGAATCACTCTTCTGTCCCGTCTCTCTCGAATTTTTCTCACTTTGTTGTTCTTT
>UZAE01014479.1:0-14066 GCA_900617975.1 Rodentolepis nana | reverse complement strand
TGTTTGAGATATGTTGTCACAATTCGGAAAACGGGTATGGAAATTCAAAATTAATCCTGTTTGTGCATTTAGAGATTAGCCACGGTATCTTGAAGATAAAAAATAAAAATATGCGACATTGCAATGAATCTTCGTAATAAATTTGAAGCTTGCGTGGCATCGCATAAATTATTTGAACCGAAATGCGTATTTATATCTACTTCAGTTACTTCTAGTATTGTTTGATATTTGAAATAATTCGATTTTCATTTAATGATGCATGTTTCGTGCGAATTGAAACCGTTCCTCATATTGACCTTTTAATATACCTAAATAAGTATGGTTAAAATATAGTTTCATTGCTCAAGACTACAAATTAGACATTGTTTATGGTCTTTAATTAAACACGCAGTTTTCAGCTTATTTTCATTATGAATCTTTTACATTCATATCTTCTGTTTTACAAATCAGCGAAAAAAATAATCAGTTGAAAACAAAATCATTACCTCCCTCCATGCTTCTACATTTTTTTGTTCTCTTCGTGCTTGCATATTTCACTTTTTGATTGATTATGGTAAGCATGTATAAAATGAATTATAATTTACCTCATGCAAACAAAGGTAATATGAATAATATGTCTAAACAAATATCTTCAATATTAAATTTCACTTTACCGGAAATTAATATTGACAAAGTCATTCATTAATAAAGTAGGAAATATGGGTATTAGAAACGTTGTCAATTGTTTGATGAAACTTTAGTAAACGGATTTGGAGACAAATAAATAAATTTGTTCTTTATTTCCCAAGTTTGAACTTTAATGATCTGTTGCTATTCAAAGAAACTTCAGCTTTTATATATATTGGTAATAATATGCACTGTTAATTATTTTTTCTAAACACATTGAACAATTTATTAATAGGTTGACTTCAACATGATTTTCGTTGATATGCACAGATTGAAATTTCTATTAAGTAATTACACATCTGTGAAAATGATTTCAAAGATTTTGTAAGCAGATAAAACCTGCATGCATTTTATCGTTTAAATGATGCGATCTAAAAATGAAAATAAAATTGTGCCAATTAATAGAATCTGTTGCTTGATAACATCAATTCAACTATGGCAGATTGTTATTATTTTGTTAGGTTATTCAACTCGAACATAAACAGTTGTATTAAAATAAACCAAACATAAAAATAGTGAATGCTCAACTTTTTGTTTGAATTGTCACGATGTCACGTCCTTCAAAGTTTATTGGTTACTTGCAGAAATAAATACCTCATCCAGCAAAATTTGCCATGTGCTGAAAAAACCGACTAAACGATGCTCATTCAATCTGGCTTTAATGCTATTACGTCCATGACTAACTTTGTAAGTCAATTACCTCCCATGAACTTCGTTTTTAAGCAAGACTAATGTTGTTTTATTTGCTTTGCAGATTACATTTGTCATCTTCCTCACTGTTCTAATTTTTCAAATACAAGTCTTTGCACGCAAACAAAAGGGCGACAGGCCGGAGGGTGTCCCAAAAGCTCCATGGATAACTTAATTTGGAGCAGTGAACAAAGCGCTATTTAGTGAAGATTCCTTATAAAATTGCCTTAATTTTGAATAAATTAATTTTGCTATAATTTGATGTTTGATGCAAATTAGGGTCGTAGAAATATATTGTTGCTTTTTTTCGAAAATATCGTTTATTTCAAACATATGCACGGTGCAATATTAAGGAAAAAAATGATGACCCTATTGTTGATGGCGAATGATATAAATAAAAGTTACTTGCAGCAATAGTAACTAATTTTGAGAAATAGGAACAACTATGGTTGACACCCAATTAGTTGCCTCCAAGTATGCTATTTAAATCCGCAATTCCCTATCAACAGTTTAAAAACCCAAAAATTAAAATGATTGTGAGTTTGGCAACCAGTTCAAAGTGGATATATATATATATATATATCAAAAACGGAAGGGAGATCAGTATCCGACATGTAAACTAAACATTGTTCGCTCACCCAATTAAAAAAGTAATGAATGCTAGAATTAGAGCATTGTTTCAAGAAAAATTGATTTTTGAATTATAAAAAATTTTGAAAGACGACTCTGGCTTCATATTAATTTTGAAAAACATTAGACCTAACTACCATTAATTTTATTTAATATTTATCTTTTTTGAAAATATTAATATTAAAATAAAAAAATTTAATGGCCATCAATTAATTGACGAATTTACGATTGAGTACTCGATTTTAAAATCAAAATAGGACTGTCAGTCATAGCGATAAAGAGAATAAAATTTAATCCATCGCCACGTATGTTCGATAATAAAGTAGGGATATTAAGTAAATTCAGTCGAAGTGGTAACATTAAGCAGGAATGCTAAAAAGTGAACACGTCTTATGAAAGAGATTCTAAATTCTACGAATGCGAAACGAAGTTGAAGGCCTACGGCCGTTTCATTAATTTTGTTTTCGAATAAATAAGTAGAATAATAATAATTGATATTTGAAATGGCAGTGTTTACGATATTTATCATTAGCTCCTTAGTTGACTTCAGCTTACCCCACGGTTGGGGCATATATAAGTCATATTAAACTGAAGTGACATGCTGAGTTACAGAATTTGTTCCCTATGAATATACGTTGTCCAGGGAGCACCATGTAGAGGTAAGTCTATCGCGTTTGATGATAGCAATTAAAAAGGAAATTAAAATCTCGAAAATATTGTTGCATTGTGGCTTATAAGTACGAATCGATGTTCCAGACATCGTGTAGTCAGAAACAGAAACAAAATATACTTCCGTGGCTAAAGTTCAACTCAATTTATCGATTTTATTCTGATTAAAGTTGTAAATATGTGGATTTGATTAATTTGAAAAGTCTCGAAGATTTACCGTTGAATTAAGTACCGATATCCATTGAGAGTAATTTTATGCTCTGATTATTGCGCCATTTCAACGCATATGGAGCTTTAAATTTGGCATAGTTTTATTAAAATCTGTTGTATAAAAACAAATAGAAGTTTACCTCGTTATCACTTATAAACTTTTGAATAAAATCAATATTAACAGTGGCGCTTGATGAATATGTAATAATTCATAAATGTCATTGGATATATTCTTCTGAATATACTGAACCGAAAACGTAGCTCGATTAACAAAATAATTAACGCATTATTTTCGCATTTAGCCAAATATTTATTAAATTCAGACAGCTCTTATCAAATTTAGGGTAAATCATTAAGCCATTCTACTAATAATAACAACACGTTGAAATGATAGAAGATTAGCCAATTGACTGACATATCTCAGCGAAATTTGCGTTTACTTTTATTGGATATTTGCGAAATATATGGCGCAACTTCCCCCTTTTATTTTTTATAGAACAACAGATATTGTGCCAAATCCACGAAGTCCGTTCTCCAATCTGTTTCAACCATAGCAAAACTCGTAATATAACTGATTTGCATGCAATTGTTTTAACCAAGTCTTATATAATTTTATTTGCTCCACAGATTCCGCTTGTGATATTTCTCGCTGTTCTGATCTCCAATGTGAAGGCCTGCGGCAATAATAGTTGGTTTCGATGAGTCATTTATTTAATGCTCTACATTGTTTGTCAACCCTTTCAGATTGATAGGGGTTTTTCTATTACCATTCTAACATCTTGTTTTGGTTGATGAAATATGATTTTTAAGTTTAAAATTTACTTCTTATTACCAAAATTAAAACGACCTCTTCTCACATGCCAATACGTCATTCCGAACGGAGGGATTTTACTTCTTCACCCTGATTCAACGACACAATTGTTGATTATGGAAGGGGCCATCGGAAATTTGAATTCAACATGTTGGATCATATTTAATTCCTTGTATTGTTTCCATATTGCATTAAATTTTTTTTGACCAGGAAAAAAATCAATATTTTGGAAAAATTCAAATTTTTAGTTATATAGCAGTTTTACTTATCTCGAATCAGTAGCATTAGGGCGAGCATTTTAAATATTATCTCATCTAGATGGAATTCTTGTTACTTCTAACTGTTTTTTAACCGCTGTTTTCAATTTAGAAGAGTATCCAATAAATATCCTCCATGTTGTAAGGAAATAATGTGAATAAATGATTCTTTTTCAATTTAATTCTTATTACCAGCATTAAAAGGCTCTTCTTTACGCTGTTCATTTTCAACAGAGTGAGATTAACATGTTAAAATTTGTTTGATGCCATTATAGAAATCAAATTCTTTCGAATTGAAACCTTGTAACTTGTTTATGGTTTAAGGAAAAGTTTCTTTCTTTTTACTTGCCTAGGTAAGAGTGCAAATTGGTATTGCTGTCAGTTAAATTTTATTTCAGTCCACCATTCGAATAATCTTTTCAGATCTTCATCCTAATTACTTTAAGTTTAATGATTAGCTGCCGTTAGATTTGATCTTTTTGAGCAACACTTTATTGATATTAAATCAGAAAAGTTTGTTTATCGATCGATTCCTTAACTGTGTTAGCATGTACGCTCACTAGTAGAGCCCTCAATATGGCCTTTGAATAATTTTTTAGTTGATCATTATTATTATTATTATTTACCAGGTCTAGTGGTTGGGTTGATCTGTTGAATGCAATTATAACTGTTTGTAGCAATTGCAATTAATCCAATGAAACATGATCGTAACTACGCTGACCATGTGGAGGCAATTAGGCTTGGATTGGTTTAAAGGACTCGGAAAAATTCACTACATGCTCCCTTACTCTTCACCCCATCACCCGTTTTCACAAGCCCGATCGGAAGAATAGCCACATATTTTGGACCACATGGTCAGGCACTAGATTACCAGGTTTAGCTATGCCAGTGTAGAGCCTAGACGGATTCAGAAATCTCTATGGCGGATTGTTCCATATCTGGATTGGCCCCAAAACTAGCTAAGCTTTATCCTATATAGCAAGGAGCACGTTTATTGAGAACAGATCTTGTCTGCAAAATATACACGCAGGAAGCTTAATCATAATCAGTATGGGGGAATAGGTTTAACAAGTGGTGACTTCTGATTGGCCACTGGTTGTGTGGTTGCCTTCACACGGAGTTTTACTGTTGCACCTGTCAATCCTGGCGTGCATGCAAGCGATGACATGTCCCACATTATTATTGCATCCACGCAAAGTCTGATATCTCTTAGTATTTAAAACCTAAACAATGGATATTTTGCCATTATTAAATGCAATCTCAATATGCTTTTTGTCGTTTACCGAATTACACATTAGAGTGCTTTGAGAAGCTCCATTTAGCTAATGTGCAAAATAAATAGTTATGTATATATCTCAAAGAATTTATTAGCCATTTTCAGTTCTATCAGTGCCTAGAATATATAAATATTTTTTTCCAAAATTATTAAAAATAGACAAAAGTCATTATTTTGTGATTAAATCAAGCATTTTACAAATTTAACTTAAACAGAATCGGTTAAGCTTAATGCTTCATTATATTTAAAAGCGTCAAATAAGCTTTCATTTTTCCATTTTAGTACTCGCCTTTCTTGAATTTGGCTTAGATTTAGATTTACCGGAACTTTCTTACACTTTTCCATACAATTATTAATTAATTATTCGTCCATTTTAATATTAAAGTGGAAATAGTGTCAAATGGTAGGATTTGTCTTTTGTGTAAATTGTTATTTTATTTGTTTTTTAGAAGCGTTCAGCAACGAAACAAATTGGCATTTATTTTATTGACTACCATTGACTTCTTTATCAAAATCTTCGTTTCCGTATAAGGGATACCTAGCCAGCGAACTATTGAATCAAACTATAAGTTCTTGCTTAAATCTATCAGGCGTTTTTTCAAAACTTTAGCTGGTCTCTGGCGAACGTTTCCAAAATGACGTTTTTAACAGCTCGTTTAGTCTTGCCTTATTTACTCTATGCACTCTCAAACATTTCAGGATTTCATTGTCCAATAATATTGCTATTATTAATGTCATTCAGAGACCGACGGACGTCTTTTCACGCGAAAAAGACCTTAATCAGGAGAGAATTCAAGACCTCAAGGTGCAACGAATCTAAAGCTCGAACAAAGGAGAAAAAGTGGACAGTGACATTCTCCAACATAGGCGACTGGCTAAGAATCTAAGCCGTTGCTCATTTTGGACTACTTAACGGACACCTTCACAGATAGAGAGTATACACTCAACTCACATGCCCCTTTGTAACCCATAAGAGGAAATGGAGAAAACCCACCAGATTTGGTGTTCATCAGTAAAGACAATGTCGGAAACCCAGAGATACTGGGAAGCAAGAAGACAGATAATGAAATGCTATTAGTTAAATGACATATATGTACCACCCACATATGGAGAAGCTGTGGTCAAAGTTTAAGAGCTAATTATTAATATCATAAAGCCTGCCAATTGGAACGATTTTGCAGTGCGTATGATCGCCGATGTCGCTTGAATCAAGGAGTAAATCAGAAGTTGTTCTCTTTCTTTTATAGCTCAAATATGTAGCAGGATCCTGGTTGCCATAAATATGTTTCAGAGGGTGGCCATTTAACTTATCTTCAGTTCCCCTTCCAGCTATGTTTGCATTCTTATAGCCCCATCTATTGGAATGGGCGTTGAAGTCGACTAGTACTACAGTTTTGGTGTGATGTTCAGAAAAAAAGTTTGGACCATTCTGGGGTTTATTTCAGACTGCTTATATCTTGAAGTGGTTTTGGCATTTCCAAACATTTAATCTGATTATCTTGCATATACCCAGTGTCGAGTTCATACTCTTGATTAGATCGTAATAAGATGTAAGTCCTTCTTTTAATTCTGTCCGAATTGCACTTGCAGTTTACCGGTATTTAGGAATAAGGTATAAGGTGTAACCTGGATTTGGTTGTATTTGAGTTTTATCATCCGTTAGGTTTGCTTCAATGATTGTGAATATGTCTTTATCATAGTTATGTAGGATTTTCTGGATTGGGATCTTTTTGTCCTGTAACATCCCTCCAGTATTCCACTGAAGGTTCTGCAGAATTTGTGATTCTCTCTGAAGGAGGTGGTTTCTCTTACAGCTTTATCCAGCTAATCATAATTAATTTAAGTTGAATGCCGAGTAATTGACATTTTGTGCCTGAAGATACGTTGCAAAAACAATAACTCGAATACAGCTTATATCTGAAGAGGAAAAAGTAATGCGATTCATTTATATTGCTAGAAAAGATTTTATTAACTCCTGTTTGTAAATCTGAATTGTAAAAAGGATACCTATATAGTTTTATGGTAAAACTTGATATCTCCATTCTTTTAACAACTTACCCTGATGAGATTAAGTAGAGTAATGAGAGATGGGATTTTCAGCGTGTTAGTTCTTCCTGGATAGAAAGACCTCACACCAATCAGCTATCTAATGGAATCTTTAAAATTAGTGGAGTTTCAGATGCCCTATAAAAAATTAATGCATTAATATTTTAGATAATCTTGATCAAAGTAATTTTAATTAGCCGCATAATAGGGTGCACGACAGACCTACCTCCACGTTGTGCGCCCTGCGCAACGTACACTCATACAATAAAATGGTGTATAAACCCGCAGTTGACTTCTGACTTCTAACTTCCATAACCCCAATATGTGTCATATTCAACCACGTTCAAAGTAATCACCTTACCTTATCTAACTTTGTGCCTGTCTCTATTACATCTATTAATCATTATTCTGTTACCATCTCGAATTTTTCTCACTTTTATGTTCTTTCTCTCTCTGAAGCTCGAAGTCAGCTAAAAGGCTAATGGTAGTTATCAGAACGCCTCCCATTTGAAATAAATAAATTAGCTACAGAATATTTTTATAGCTATTCCAGATCAAAATTTCAAGTCACAAGTGATGATTGATAACACTAATATATATATATATATATATATATATATATATAGCAATTGAAATAATTTTATGTTACAAAGCTTATGTCAATTATAAAAGATAAACTAAATGAGCTTATTGACAGCATTTTTAATGTGGACTTGAGGCCATTTATACTTTCCATTGAAGAATGATGACGCTAAATGCAAAGAATATGACTTGAGAATCCATGCACGTTAAATGTCAAATGCTTTTCTTCTTATGCCATGCAAAGTAATCGGACATATATTTGTGAAATGTAATGACGAATATGACTGATATATATATATATATATATATATATATAANTTTATCTTTTATAATTGACATAAGCTTTGTAACATAAAATTATTTCAATTGCTATATATATATATATATATATATATATATATTAATCTTTCGCATAGGAAAATGGAACTGAATGTGGTACGTATATAAATTATATTGAAATTAAGCACTAAAATTGATAGTTCTCCTATCTCTGGATTGAAATCTCCATTTTTAGACCTTCTTTAAAAATCCTTCTAATTATTGATTAACATAAATTCTATTCTATTCTAGAGCAAACAAATTGTGACATGAAAATGATTTATTGCTCCACATTTATGCTATTGTATTTTTATTTTCTACAGAGTACTTTTTATTAAGCAACTTAATGGCATCATTAAAATATACAGTTCAAAATTTAGCTATATTTGATGACGCAAATAATTTTTTCTCGGGCTATTGATCGATATATATTTGACCTTAAACAACTTTTCAGCTTTTTCCGACTCATTGTTACTTTATTTAATTATATTATTAAAGCCTTCAGGCTCATGAAGAAAAGGAGATCAATGTGCATGTTTAATTAGTTAAGCATCTAAAGAATGAAATTAATTAAATCGTTTTCCGGTACGTTAATCATTGTTACTTAAGTAATAAATTGTTATTTTTTCCATTTTTTCCTCTTTTATAATACAAGGCAAATCAAGATAAAACTAAATTTTTTATTTCCAAATTGCAAATAAGACTTTGAAATTGTGACTACTTTTCAGTTGATTAAATGCTTTAAATTGCACCCATTTTTAAAATAATTCAAATAGGGGACAGTGACAGACCAGAATTAAATGCATGATTTGAATATCAATAAATGAATGTGTTTTGGTGTCTAGCAAAATTAGCAAATATTCGTTTTGGGCATCTTTAAATTGCAATTAATTATTTTCAAGAAATTTATCCCCTTGCCTTATGCTTCAATATTCTCCAACTGTCTTTTGAAAGCGAATGCAAAATGAATTAGAAATATCGTGTTATTATAACTCTCTAATGTTATTTCTTTAATACCAATTAGCTCATGCATCTTCTCGGTGCTATTATTAATCATGAGTGAGCTAACATTGGCCTTATCTAGTAGTTTTATTTTTTAATAAAGATGATTAGACAAATTGAAGTCTCGATAGCATCGTTGCGCAATTCCTGATCACTTCTTATTATTATCCTTCCAATACCATGAAGCTTAAATTTAACAAAGAGTAGTATTTGTTGTTGCATCGGATTGATTCGCTTGAAATTAGAAGAAATTTTATTAAAAATTCTAAATTTCTCGAAAATATCAAAATTTGAACTTTTATTATTAAAAAGTAAATAGTGAAAAGATATTACAACTTCAACTCTTACAATTAACTGTATATGAATGATTACAAAACTTGAAATCAGACTATTTGCTTATTGATTAGTTAGAAAATTGTGTATTTTACCAACCTATTGCATTCCACTGTTTCAGTCCTTATTGGTTAATTCCTGCTATAAAAACACATCTTTGCTTTCACCCTTTTGCAAGAACGTGGCTTGTAATACAATGAGCAATCGTGTAAGTTAATTAATTGATATTCTAATATTTTATTACTATAAATTTTAAATTCTAAAAAAATTGTTGCTCAGTTTGTATGCCATGCGATTCTCTTTGTTCTGGTCGCCAATCTAGAAGCTTGTTTAAAATCGGGTTAGTTTTAAAGCGTTTTTATATTTTCAACGGATATATCTATAAAATATTTTGCAATCTATTTGAATTTCCGTTGATCTTAACCTAAGAGTGTCATTGATAGTGCCATATTTATTTATAATGTTGATATTTCATAAAGACGTTTTATGCACACTTCTTTAAATGGACTATAGCGTTTGTCCACTTTATAGACATAGACAAGGCCAAAGATGGAGTTAAAGAAGCTGCCGATGAAATGGTTGATGAACTATTTAAGTCATTACAAACTGAGATAATGGCAAGACTCCGTGAACAACTTAAAAATGAGATTTACATTTTTAACAATAAAGAAGGATGAGTACCTTTCCAACTGTCAAAATTACTTTTAAATTGTAAAATTATTTAAATCAAATCGTACGTTAGGCACTTTGAATTTTACTAAAACCGACATAATATTTCAATCATTGCATGCAATCTTCAATGAAATCCACTTCAAAATCAGTCAAAGGATTCGAACCTTTGCCCTTAAGGTATTAAACATAAGATTTAAGAACGCATTTTAATCAAAAATATTTCATTAAAGTTTCTCAACTTGAGAAAATCTTGAATGATGGGGACCTTGTTGAAGACTATTAAATATAATCACTGCTTGGAATGGGACTTAAAATTAAATTTCACATAGCCTTTGACCAATCATTGCAGCTCGCATCTACAAAAACAGGGTAAATGATAGGTTTCTTAAATAAATTGCATAACTGAGGTGACCTAAGCAGGTTTCAAGTATTATTGGTTATTTGCTAGCGCAATAAAAGATTATCTTTTATATTTTATTTTAGGTCTCAACTCTATTTATATCAAATGACAGACGTTTTGATATATATCAATAGCCATTTAGTTGACTTCAGAGTCCATAGAGTGGAAGGAACATCAAAGCAAAAAAATGTCGAGAGGGAGGGGGGAGAAGAGTGTTTAGAATATTTAAAAAGGCAGACACAAAGGTCGAGAGTAGGGAGTGGCGAGTTTTGCGAAAGTGGTGGGACACGACATAGACTGAGTTCATGGTCGTTTGTGGTTAGTAGTCGACTGTCGATTAATAGACTTTTTGCCGATTGAGAAAATGTTTTCCAGGGTACATCAAGAGGATGTAAGTTTATCGCCAAACCATGCCTCAAATCTATTAATGCGTTTGTTTCAACGCACATTGTAGCCCAAATACACCATCGACAACCAATTAAAAAGGCCTTTGATTCACCCAAAACCGGTTTCTTTTTCAATTTTGTACAGTTGGAGGTCGTTCCATGAAATATTGAAAGTCATACTTGTGTGTAATTTAAATGAAATCTGAAATGAGCTATTTATAATGTTCACATACGCACAATAAATCTAAAGTAGAAAAAAAGTATCCTACTTTTTTGTTTGGGAAACTAGCAGTCTAGTTTTCATATCCTAATATGTGTGCTTATGTTTAAGATAAGTAATATCAAAATGCGAATTTTACAAAGTAATAAGTTTGGAAATAAAGATGAAAGTTTGTCTTACAGAAAATTATTCTAAGGACCACGAAGCGAAACATTTTTAGTGAAAATACAGTTGCATTAATAAAAATGCTAGACAGATTCATGTTTGATAAATAACGCAGAAAAGACAATGGTCAATGCTATTTTTTTCATTTTTATTTAAATCAATATCCAAGGAATAAATGAGTGATAGATTAGGCAAAGATGCAACCGAAGGTGCGGTTAGAGCACACTTTTATTGATAAAACAAAAGATAAAATACAAAAAAAATCATAAAGTGAAAACGCAAAGAAGAAGGACATTAAACGCAGAGTATGGAAGATAATTACCTATTTGGTAAGATTTACACAATGTATTTTGAATGAAGTGTTCTTTCATTAGAAAACAATGGGTTGCAGAAGGTACAGTAGCTGTTTACTCGTTTGAATAAGAATGATTTCCGGAAGAACATCAAAGAATAAATCACTTTTAAAGGAGTCAGCTGTTCTACTATTGGAAGTGTGTCATGGATTTTATTAATAAATACAAGTTTATTTACTTATTTCAAATGGAAGGTCTATTGTTAGTTATTATTAGCACTTTAGCTGACTTTAGACTTCACAGCGGAGGAGGGGGAACATCAAAGTGGCAAAAGTGGAGAATAGGGGGGAGGCCGAATAATGATTCACAGATGTACAAGAGTCAGCCAGGCACTAATTTAAGGCGAGATCTGCTGAAATGGTGGAATATGGCATACAACGGGTGATGGTAGTTAGAAGTCAGAAGTCAACCGTCAGTTAATTGACTTTTTTGCCGTATGAGTATGCGTTGTCCAGGGTGCACCCTTTCAAACGCTTATATAAATTTATAAGAAGAATTTTACTTTTTGTAAGCAAAATTTTGTAAATTTTTATATTTTTCCAGGTTAACGAAGAAAAGCGCAATGGGAATGATGTTATGCATAACGATGAACAAAGACCAGATGATAACGATGACTAAGAATATCCCGACTGTGGTTATTGAGCATATCAAAGTTCACCTGATGACCTACTGGAGTGATTAAAAACGTGGTTTCTCAATGATAACTCCTATCGAAAAGCTTATACCATTTGACTGAAACACTTTCATTATATTTTTGCATTTAGACTATGCTTGATGTTATCATTGAAAAAATAATGTTTCTCGACATCATTCTTCATTGTTTTATTGAATGCTACAACTATATGCACAACATAGACATCATTTGGTAAATTTTAGTTTTTATTAGTTTTTTTAGTAAAAACGAAGGTTTGTTCAATTATATGTGAATCGGAAAAATAGCAGAAAGCGATTACTTAGATTGACAAATGAACGCGTTAAATCAAGACGTTAAAAGTTTTACAGATTCCACACTGATATATTTGCTTATTGTTACACCAAATAATAAAATTTTTTGAGAGCCTTATAAAGTGCTTTGATAACTCCAATTCTTAGAAGATTATACTAATAACACATGAATCTTCATTGTACAAAATCAATCTTGGCCTCATTAGACACTTATTTAATATTTCTTCTTTAAAAATTATTATATAGTGAACAAAATGCATAAATAAATATTGAGTTTTGCTATTGGTCATAGTAATTAAATGTCACCAATGCATTCAAATTGGTGGAATATGATTATACATTATCAATAATGCATGCATAAAAAAGTCAAATCAGTTTTATTTCATTAATGCAATAAAAGACATTATTTAAAGTGTAAAAATTATGCCTACCGTAGTCAGTTGAACAATTCTAAAATTTTATTTATGCAAAATTTTATTCATGCACTATTCTATATTACTGATTAGACATCGAAGTAAAAAAGAATTCATTTATCGCTTCCAACGGGCATATTATAAATGAATAAACCCATCCAAGTAAAAACCTGGCACATTTCTTTCGCAAAAATGAGTCATGCCAATAGGCTCACAAAAATTAAAGTTAAACGAGTCATACTTCAGATATTTCCAAACTCAAACTTTGCACTGCTATCACGAATATTATGATCAGATGTGCAAAGAAAACTATTCCCCTTAACTTCAGCCAACATCCTGACCAACTTTGCACTGCTATCACGAGTATGATCAGATGTGCAAAGAAAACTATTCCCCGAGGCAAATATAAACACTATCAAGTGTTTTGGTCTAAACACCTTGAGGAATTAAAAAGAAAGCGGGACCTGGAGGAACTGAAAAGAAAGCGGGACGCCCTTCGCAACACCTAGACTGGAAGAACGGAAGACGTACTCGCAACACTGCTGATCAGACTGAAAGAACGGAAGGCGTACAAGCCTGGAGACGACAATCAGCTGTCCTAAGGCAAGCCATCTTTCTAAACGCACTTCTTTCGACAAGTTCATCTCAAATATCAACTATCAAAGTGATAGCCAACGCACTTTCAAATTTCTGGAAAGTGATAGCCAACGCACTTTCAAATTTCTGAAAAACCTGCTTGATAGCCAACGCACTTTCGAATTCCTGGGTAACCTCCAATACAACAGGGAAAGACCCAAGAAAGAACCAATACGTTTGAAACAGCAAATTGCTTACCGCCGACACCGAAATAGCTAACTACATTAGGTTCTATTCCCACAAGCAAAAGAAAAACCCTTTTGTCAGTGCGACACCGAAATAGCTAACTGCTTTGCGAGGTTCTATTCCCACAAGCAAAAGAAAAACACTTTTGTCAGAAAATCTTCAAAAGATTTAAAGATACAAGTTAGACAGTATGGTGAAAT
>UZAE01014478.1:0-14093 GCA_900617975.1 Rodentolepis nana | reverse complement strand
CTTCATCTACACTCCTATAATGTGGGGTACGCGAAAGACTTACCTCCACGCGGTGCACCCTAATCAACATATACGTATGCGGCAAAAAGGTCTATTAACCGGCAATTAACTCCAAACTATCATGACCCGACTATCATAACCAACCACTTTCGCAGTACTCAACATACTTTACCTTTTTCTTTACATTTATGCCTTTCCATATAAAATATGTGAATCACTCTACTGTTCCTCCTCCCTCTCGACATTTTCTGACTTTGATGTTCCTTTCCTATGTTAAACCCGAAGTCAGCTAAAGGGCTAATGATAACTATCAAACGGCCTGCCTTTTGTTATGAATAAATACTTCTCTAATTTGAAGATGCCTAGTTTTTTTCCGGCTTTAATATATCTACCCAAGAAGCTAACATTTGATTACAGCGGATTCAGACAAAAGAGAGGAGGTTGAGAAGGTTTACAGTTAACTCAAATAAATTCTTTTATTAGCGAAGTGGGAAACTATGCAGGAATGCAGACTGCCTTTATGCTGTTGTTATCGATATTGAAAGTCTTAACCACTACTAGCTACAACAAATTCAATCCCAGACTAACCGTCGAACTGATTATTTGTAACGAATTTAAGTCTCCTAAGTGGATACATCCTTCCACACACTGAACATTATGAAGTATCTTAGCCATACCACAGATAATAAATAAATTGATGAAAGCCTATTTTACATAGGTAGTATCGCGTCCTCAAATACTTCTGGTCGGAAATGTTTATTACAATTGTGTGGAATAAAGATAACTTCTCACTATGACCTGTTTCAATATCATGTACTCGTATGTAAATTTCACATGACTTGCATCAGTTGTTATTTAAGGCTTGAGGCGATGCAAACTTTGGATTGTTATTTTGAGTTCTTTTACACTGGGCTTTCAACCACTCCACTGCCCTTTCCTTCCCCAGTCTTTCTGCACTGCCCCGTAAGATAAGTCTATTTCCTCTAACGATTAGATGCCTTTCGACTGTCACTCAACCCGACTACGAATCTCGAGCGCAGTCACAAGCAGCCATCTTAAATGAACTCGCCAATTTGTACTGCAATAGTGGCTTTGTTATTCAACTTATTTCCAGTTGTGCTATTTTAATCAAGAGTGCACTTCTCCGACTATGTTCCAATAACTAATGCTGGGGGTGGTGGTGGTGGGGGGGGGGGTTTCGATATGCACTAAATACCTTTGCATTTATAATCACATCAAGCAGAGAACAATCTTTAACACAATTAACCGAAATTTAATTCAGTATTTATATGTATATAGATATATATATATATATATATGTGTTGCACCATAGAAGGGCATTTATAACTCCTTAGAGGTAGAGATGGCGACGAAAAGCATTTCGAAAAAGTGCGTCAAAGAGGTGAAATAAGAGGCAAAGAAGATAAAGTCGATAAAATATAGTTGTTTTAAGATAACATAGAGGTGATAAATGGAAGTTGAAAGGTAGGGTGTAAAAGCGTGCTAAAACAAACAACACAACCACGCTCTCTCTCTCTCTCCCTCGAGGGAAGAGAATTGAACTAGACACTTAGCACAACACCTAGTCTGGGTGTCTACTGAGGATGTACATTAGTAGTATTCATTGTGATAATAACGATGTTTAATTCTATATATCGCCAAATATGCCAGCAAAAGTCTTTCGCAGATTCTTCATGGTGTCCTCGCCATCGTCTGGATTACCAGATGATTGTTGAGTGGTTGGTCTAGGTCGTGGAGCAGTAGAACTTGTGCCTGACATGGAAGTATTGGAAGCTGACGAGAACTGAGATGTCTGACCAAATGGAAGTTGAGATTGTGGAACACTCCATGGATCATTATGCTGTGGCTTGCTCGATGATTGACCGAAATCCATGGAGGGTCTATAAATTTCAAAAAAATATATTTAAAAGTTTCATTGCGTGTATCAGAGCACATTCAATCTAACATTTATGCAGAGTTTACGTCTGCATAGCTACTGACCTTATTTGGGTCACTTTGATCTCCCCTAATTTGTAAAGTATTATATTTAGTTTACCGTTAGCCGCTTAAGAGTAAAGTTGAGTGAGCAAAATTTCCAAATTTTTAGCTAATAATAAACGGATTTAAATTAAAAGGCGAAAATAGATGGTTGGACAATTTTTCACTAATACTATCCAACCTTGACTGATATATTGTTTAATATTAACTTCACATGCGGATATACGTGTTTAATGTTGAAATAAAGTACAATTAAATTTAAGTATCACTACTAACCTAGCAATTAAATCGTCCGATTTACATGGAGATTGTCACCCAGAAATCCATGGATAACGCCAAATAAAATGATAGCACAAAGTGAATTATACGGGTGGATTCAACCAAAGCATGACTCGTGACAAAGAGACTTCTTTATGCCCTCCTGTTTGATGGTCACCTTTCACCTTCTTTATCGAATTGCAATTTTACTTATAAAATTATGAAGATTTTTTACATATTTATGTGCGTATAGTTAATAAGTACCCTTCGAAACCCCCAATTTTAGAACTAGAACAAAACTGGAGCTCATGGAAGTAGGGTCTAGAGAGAAAGTCATCCCGGTGCCCTGAGAGTTCCCTTCTTCAAGGGCTCAAAACAGAGATATTATAAGCACGCTGCTTCTGAGATATTGGTAGTGGGAATGAATGCGAGAGATACTCTGCAAAAATCTAACACTTGGCAAGCTGGATGCTTCCCCTTACGCCCTTCAAAGCTTCTCCCTTTCCCTTTGTAAATAAAGTTTGCAATAATAATAATTTCTTCATCACATCAGATTTTGTACATGCTGACAAGGAGACGCCGAGACTGTAAAATATCAATTCATGGTTCACAACTAATTTCAACTAGCAAATTCCGTATGCATAAAAAAACGCGATAAATAGAATTGAATGGAGCTCAAAATCACATGTAAATTAACTTGCAACTTTTATTCCCTTAGTAGCTAGGCGGAGTTGGATAGAAACTAGGTTAATGCGATGAACTATTGTAAGTTATTTACTGTCTATGAGAAGAGTATGACTACTAAAGAAAAGTGACATTTTGGAAGTCGAAGGTCATTGGGTTTATGCCTTTTGTAGCAGAGAACGCACTTTTGCTTTCCATGTCAGTGTCTTGGAAAATATTTTTATCAATGACAACCAGAAAGACACTTCCTACATTTCTGGGCGCGGAATGGAAACATGCATTCAACCATAAAAACCTAATTAATAATTAAATAAAGAACTATTTACTAAGCATTAATTAAGTAATACTTGAATTTTCAAAAGCAATATAAACTCATTGATCAATCTAAAACTGATAAATACGCCATTTTTATACAAGTAGAAAAGTATTCTCACGAGTTGAAGTTCATGGAATCGCCAGCGTCCATTCCCCCCTGCGAGTGACTCTGGAATGTGCTCATTGCTGAAGATGGTTTGCTCTGGGTTTGTGGTTGGAAGATATTAGCTGAAGGATCAAAGATATTTGTACTTGTCACAGAGGCACTCGACCCCGAGCTGCCGCCGAAAGTGTCAAAATTCCGATTTTCAAAGCTGTTTGTTAAAGAGGGTTGTCTTGGTGGTTGAGGAGCAGCCTCCTTCTTTCTTCCTGTGCCGTCTAAGGATGGTTCTCTAACTGTACGGCTTGGGCCAGTCGACCATGGATCAGGAGTTTTTCCCTCCGTATTTGAACGTAGCATGCCAGCTGTTGAACTGGTCGTTGAACCAACACCAAAGGTATCCTCATTGTCTCGTCCAAAGTTCATTCTACTTGATTGAGAAGGTGTACTAGAAAAGTCCATTGAAGCGTTCATTGTTGGAGTAATTTTAGATCGATCAAATGAATCTCGACTAGAAAACTCGTTTCTTGAAGCCTGTGATGGTGAATCAAATATTGATTGGGCCTTTTGTTGAGTTTGAAGTAGCGGACGAGACTGCCCGAAATCCATTGAACCACCTGACACATTCTGTTGTCCGCTGTTCTGTGAAGCAGAAGAACCAGTAGTATTTGGAGCAGGTGGTTTTTGAGGTCTCTGTTGATCTGATAGCGATGGTTGACGAGGTGGTTGCGGCCTGGACGGCAGGTCCTGCATTCCGAAAGAAGATTGTTGCGTCTGCGCTAGTCTCATTTGTTGATCTTGCATGCTGCTAGGTGGTTGTTGGGTAGTTTGCGAACGTGCTTGACCGAATGCAGTCTTCACCACTTGATCTTGAGGTGGATTCGAGGGACTGAAGACGGATTGCGACCCAGAAGATAATTGAGACTGAGATATTCTTCTTGATGCACTAGAATGAGTGACATAGATTTGTACTTATCATGATGAAAACTATGAGACTACAAAAGTTGATGTGTCTTCAAAGTTACTAAAATTAGTCAGCATTTGTAAACTTTAGTACAAGTTCTTAGAAAAATATTTTTCGATGTGAATAAAATTAGGATTAACTCGCTTTCAGAGCTCATCTATTCACAGGATCGCCAGAACCCTTCAACTCACGTTCTCCCCATTTTCAGGTATATATCTTATTTAGACTAAGTTTGCAAAACGAATACTAGGAAACATTTACGCTTTTTCATCAAATACTACTTGTTCTTTCTCAGAGTTCAGTTACAAAATCCAAACCCTGCCACTATCTGTGCAAGTAATTCAGAACAATTTCGTCACCTTGTCATCACCCAAACAATCGGTTTGTAGGCTTCAGTACTTTGTCTATGTGGAGAAATGGTATGAATTAAGAAACAACTTGGAAAATGGTAAATAAATTCCAAAATAACATTTGTTGAAGGTAGGAGAAAAGGTACATAAAGGGATTTCAGCTTCGAAACTAAACGTTTCAATGGATCCATTCTGGAGATTTAGATGATGGCGTTTGGGTGAGCTCAGCTTTCAAGAGCAATGATTTGAATGTAATTACTTTTTCTTAATATCATCCATGCCTGACTGATTTTGTAAAAATACGGGTCATGGAGGTCAGAGAAGGTAAAGGCTTAATCCATCATGCTTCATCTCTAATCAATACTGCAAGTAGCAGGCTAAAATTAAAAACATATCAACAAGAACGAAATTTCTTAATCAAAAAAGGATGAAGAAAACACTTTATATCATTTGAGAAGTATTTTCTGCAATCCAGAGACCGAATACGTGGTAGCCATTTAATAAATATCGTGCAACACGAATAGAGAATTGAAATGAAGCAAGACTCTTTGAAACTTTGGTGCTATTCCCACTGTTGTTTTAATTACCACCTCCTACATATCAGTCACTTCCTTCATTTATAAATTGAGCAATACTTATAATATCATCCTGATTGAATTTTCTGATAGCAGGAGAATGATTGCGATCGTTATGGAGCATTAAATACTCGACCACGTTTCTGCCATTATATTCTCGTTAATCCCTATTTATGTTTATCTTAAAGTAGGTTAGTTAGGATAACAATACAGTAAGCACTTGCCAATGGAAGCTTTCTAAGGGAATTGTAGATAATAGAATGTAATTGTGTCTTCAATTGATTGCTTATTTATACACTAAAAGTAATATGACAGAAAAATTACTGACTCTATAACAGACTAAACGGTTATGTTTTTATCATGTAGAAATAAGCGCCATGGTAACCTCTATGGTTTTTGTCATTACACGCATTCTCCGGACTCCAAAGCGCTACCGTGGCTGAAAAGAGGAATCTCACGCGCACTTAGACAGACTCGAAGTTGTGGCCAAGCTACTTGGCGCATAGGGAGCAAGTGCGGTCGTGCGTGCGGAGACCTCTTAGCCAACCACCAATCAATAATCGCTGCATGGTTTAAAAAGCCTTCATCATATATGCCATATGTAGTGCACGTTTATTTGAGATGTCTGCCACAGGGCTTAGTCATTAAAATGCAATGATTGGTTTGTTAAATCATGCATAGACTATTGGTTGGTGGGTGGGAGGTCTTTGCGGTAATGCAAAGCGTCTCTTTTCTCTACATCGTTGAGGCAGTTTAGGTAACTTAGGCAACCTTTCCACACTATGGAATCTTGCCATGAGGATTACTGAGGATATGTTAAGTCTTATTCGTGTAGCAATCCGCCACAACACTAAAAGGAGAATTAGAGAATGAAAATTGTTTTAAATTGTTATAACAAGAGCACAATATAAGCCCACTTTTCGACGGATAACTTTATGTTTACAATACAGGGGTATGCGATAGACTTGCCTGCACGTGGTGCACCCTGGGCAACGCATACTCATACGGCAAAAAGTCCATAAACAGGCAGTTGACTTCTGACTTCAATTACCATGATCTATTAACTGGCAGTTGACTTCTCTATGTCATATTCGGTCCATAAACAGGCAGTTGACTTCTGATTTAAAACTACCATCACCCCACTATATGCCATAATCGACTACTATCACGGTGCTCACCTCACCTTTTTCTAACTTTATGTCTGTCTCTTTTACATCTTGGAAACACTTTTCTGTTCCCACCCCTGAAGTCAATTAAAGGGCTAATGATAACTATCAAGATGCCTGCCATTTGGTATAAATAGATATGTTTACAATACAATACGTCTAAAAATTAAATTTTGGTTATTGGTGTTGGTGATTTAATGAATTTGGATCAATTATGGCGTCACCCTATCCATTCAAATATGTCGAGAGAGCGTACAGTCACCGAATTTAATTAAGGAACAATTAATTTCCCACAGAATTCATGTTCCATAAGATAGTAATTAATGAGTATTTCATTCTAGGCGAGGTAGAACAGAGTACTCAGCTTCGAAGGAATTTCAAATGACGTAAGTGACTGACAATCGGGTTCGGTAAGCCATTTATTATTGCCAACTTATATCAGTTATAGCATTCTGTTTTTTTTAAATTATTAATCATTTGCAAATTGGTGCTCACATATCTTCTACAACTGAAAATTCTAACTTACCCAGTTAAAGTTTTGTGCACGTATTCCATCTTCTGAATAAGGAGTTCAGCTATCCTTGCCCGATCTTCTTCCTGTCCATCACCCAACAGGAGGAAATCAGATCCATAAACCTTTAGAAAATGAAAAAAATATATTAAAATTTTATGTTTGTGCAAGGGAGTTTGTGGCATTCGCTTTCTTGGAGACCATAGGCAATTCACAATTACACTTACGATTCATAGCTAAGGTGGGTATTGTGCTATTAAATAGATTTGACATGGGTTCGCCTCATTAGCTCATTTAAACTTTCCTTTTTTGATGATTAGCGAACGGCTTAAGAATATGAAAATACTTCCATACAATTTTGTCACTAATCTGATAGACAATTTCACACTCATCATCAACTTCCTGAGATTATTATTATTCTGGGTCACCTACTAGTAATATTAAGTAGTATAGTTAGTATAGGCCATCAATAATATGACATCAGGTATCGTAGACCTACGTCTTGAATATAGTAGTCACCGTTTGCATCCTGCAAGGCCTTAACAGCGCACATATCCAATCCACCGAAGAGTTGGGAAATCTCCGTTATCCACTGATTGAATCTAAAATGAAAGCGAAATTTCTGTTCATATGATGCACTTTAAAATTATTTACACAGTAAAGCTCCAAATTCACGTTAATTAAATGAACGAAGCCCATATCTGTCGACAAAGCTAAGTTAGAATCATATGACATTCTTGGTAGTAATAAGAAACAACTGTATGTAGATTATCAAGTTAATCGCTCAATTAAATAGACTGTTTCATTCCAATGAGGAAAACTTTTGCTGAGGTGTAAATTTACTGCAACGCTTGGACTATTATTTGTGGCTTACATTAATGAGAGATAGAGTACCCAGGCTAAGTACTTTTAAGGGGGAGCAGTTAAACTCTTTCCCTTCAAACTTGATATTTTACATCTGAAAACTGCACATTATAAAAATTTTGAGCATATGAAATTCAGCGCTGTGTTGAAAAAAAATCGATACAAGTCCAATCTGCTGGCAGCTACTAGTTAAAAGACAGCAATACATTCAGTTAGTATGAGCAACTTTGGGAGAAAGCAAAATAAATTTTGGTGGAAAAAATTTAAATCATGCAACCTGGAAGTTAAGATGTGCAATTTGATAATTAATTATACTCTTAATGAGAAAGTGGGTGATTTAGGGTCTATATGGCTCCAAAAAGAGTCTTAGTACCCTGACACCTTCTTGATCGACTCCTATTCTATTCAAGTGCTCTCCCATGTTTGCAATACTTGAATGTTGTTTTGTTTACAGGCCTGAGAAATGATTGAAACGTGTTTCAATAAAGTGCAATGTTGTCGAGAAAGCAGAACTGTTAATATAAAAAAATAGTGTGGAGTGAAATTGTAATGAAGTCTTGGCAACATTTCCTCTTCATAAATGTAGTGTAAAGTTGAAGTAACCTATTCAAATAAATTAAGGTAGATTGAGAAGCACGGAAAGAGGCCTACTTTAGCTAACAAGCTTACATGGGAGAAATGGGGATTTTTTCAAGAACGGTTGACCCAGGTGACCCGAAGGATGGGTTGGAAATCGGTTTTCTCCTAAAATTTTAATGAAATTAAAAATAAATAAAGTAAGCAATAAGTATTGGATAAAGGAAAGATGAACATAGCCTTATTCACTTAAACTGATAAATATGTAAACGAAAAATACAGCGTAAAATAAAAAATTATATTTGTGGAAATTAAGTTATTTCTAAAAATTACATTATTCATAGTTAATGCAAGGTCACGTCTTGTTTGCGATACAATTTTCCCTGATGGTTAAGGTGATAACTGGCGGGATCTTCGCTGTTGAAAGAGCTTTTTACAAAGAGATGACATTAAACCTCCATTCGTTTATTGCTTAATTAACACATTTTGAATATTATGGAAATGAATTCACTCATGAATCTAAGTCGCGAATTCCGAAATGACCTCGTGAACTGCACCCACCAATTAAAACGTTAACGCAGTCAGGCACTTTTGATAACCAAACCAATTATCAAATTCTTTTGCTGTTTATGAGTGCAAATGTACATTGCTTTTTGACTAAGTATTGCGTTACTTGTGAAGAGAATTCGACAAATAATAAATCATACTTTATCTTCTAAAATAAGAAACTTTCAAAATATCCAAATTTCGTATAATATCCTAATTTCAAATGTTTTTGTTGATTTGAAATCTTTCACCTAGATTTACGATTGGTTTTACACTTGCTCGGTATTTGGGAGTTCATGATATGTACTAAAGTATAATAGTTAGGTTTAGGCCTTAATAACTAGTGTTTAAGATGATACGAGAAAATCTGAGTATATCGGTATGGAATAATGTAATTGATTTTTCAGCATATTTTCAGTAGTTTGGTATTAGTGTTTGAAGTGGTTTCCGTCATCTTTCCCAGAGGAAGGCAATTAATTACCACTAATTATTTATAAACTGCCTTCGTCCTGACCCTGGTTTTAGACAGACAATGGCAAAACGGCATATTTTTCTGTTCCATTGGCCCGTTTCGTGGGTATGAGCTATTCACCAAGTTCTCTTTTTAGACTAACTACATTTATTTAGTCTAATTGAGTTTAATATGTTAATGTACCTATTTTTAAATGCAAAAGCACAAACTAGAATGGTTAATTATAGGAACAACATCTCCTGTTTCGTTATATCATCTGTTCAGTTCCAAAATAACCGAACGTTTTATGGTACTAAACACTATTTATGATCGTCCAATAACAAGGTTGTGCGCAACGTTATGTTTAAATCAACTTTAATGGTGCAACTTATCTGATTACGGGCATTAGGTACTACAAAGTAACTGACTAATCGTTCAATTACGTCAGTCTATAGGTTTCGTATTTGGCGAATATATGCTTATTGAAAAAAACTCTTGGAGAAAACCAAGAGAACTGAGCTCCGATAAGCTTTAATGTCATTGAGTAAACAATACCCCAAATGGGAAGCAAATAACACAACGTTTCCGGAATTCAAACAGTAAGACAACACCTGTCATCTAGACTGCATTTTTAAATCGATTGGCCTCCTTTCACTCTCCATCGGACTGTTCTCCCATTTATTATGTACATATACCATTCCATAATTTAATTAAATTTAACTTTTAAAAGTGGGGTGCGTGATAGACTTACCTCCACGTGGTGCACCCTGGGCAACGTCAATAGACTTACCTCCACGTGGTGCACCCTGGGCAACGTATAATCATACGGCCATACGGCAAAAAAAGTCTATTAACTGGCAGTTGACTTCTGACTCAATAAAAAAGTCTATTATTCGGCAGTTGACTTCTGACTTCAAAGCGGCAAAAAAGTCTATAAACCGGCAGTTGACTTCTCTTCATGGCAAAAAGTCTATTAACCGGCAGTTGACTTCTGACTTCAGCAAAAAGTCTATTAACCGACAGTTGACTTCTGACTTCAACTCATACGTCAAAAAGTCTATTAACTGGCAGTTGACTTCTCACTTCAAAAAAAGTCTATTAACCGACAGTTGACTTCTCACTTCAAACTATCATCACCCCACCGTATGTCGTATTCGACTATTTCACAGTACTCACCTCGCCTTTGTTCTACCTTTGTGTCTGTCTCTTACATCTTTGAAACACTCTTCTGTTCCCCCCCCCCCCCCNCCCCCCCCTATCTCGAATTTTTTTCAATTTGACGTTCCTTCCCCTCTGTGAAGCCTGACGTCAACTAAAGGGCTAATGATAAATATCATAAAGCCTGCCATTTGATATAAATAAATAAACTTTTGAAAGTTGAGGTGTGAGCGTACATAAAAGCTTTTACGAAGGGCCCGATCTTTTGGATGAAGACTTCACAGACACTCTGAATACAGGGTTCCGTGGTTGCGTAGCGCTGCGTACTGTTTGCCAAACTCGTCAGACTCTGAAATAGGGCCGTGTCCTCCACTCGAACCTAGGATTAAATATAAAGCATTAAGAAAACTGCTAATACCTAATTGGCAATTGAAGAAAACTCATTTCCCTTAACGAAAAAACGCAAGCATAATTTAATATGTGAAATCGATTCAGCTAATTCTCTTTCATTCCTCATGATATTAGATTTGCAGCGGATTGCAACACCAATAATCCCTGACTATACTCAGTAATCACTATGGCAGATTTTCCTAAGTTTGGAAATGCTCCCAGATATAGCTAAACTGCCCCAAAGCATAAGAGGAAACAGACTGATGATGTAGAAAATATTTATTTGGCATTTTCCGTTTATAGACGGGGAACTAAGTCAGAGTACAGACTATCTGGCATGAACACCACTTATGATTTTGGCCGTTGATTGGCCGAGAAGCCTCTGTTTTCCCCATGCTAAAAGTTGTATTCCCACAGATTATCGTGGAAAAAATAAAAACACTCCGAAGTTATTATTCTTCAATCCATTAATTTAGTTAGTTAAAGTATGACGAAGGTAGAAAAGCCAGGAGAAAGGTTCATTGTATTATATGATTTTATTTATTATTTGAATTTTAATTTTCTGATTGTCTAAATGTACTAGTTGAAAGAGGTTGCAAAAAGTAAAATAGAAGTATAAATAGTTTTAACCAAAAATAATAATAGCAAAATATAATAAACGTTATAATTTTGTGAAGCGACTAACACCAAAATACAATAAGTCAAAAAATGCTAAAGAGGAGCGAACCAGAGAGGGAGAGAGAGATCAACTTTAAAAGCATTTGTGGGACACACACGTTATCGCTGTGTGCGTCATCGTATGCCTGCATGTCTGCTCGCCAGGATTGGGAGGTGCGGCCGTACAAACAATGACCAATCATCAACCTCTGTTTAACCTAATCCCATACAAACAGTGACCAATCATTAACCTCTGTTTGTTTAACACTAGCCTCTGTTTGTTTGACCTAATCCGCCATCCTGATCATGATTAAGCTCCCTGCGTATCTGTTTGTTTAACCTGATCCGCCATCCTGATCATGATTAACTCCCTGCGTGTACACACTATCCACAATATACTAACTGAATAAACGTGCTCCGTGCTAACAATATACATCCTGAATAAACGTGCTCCGTGCTACACGTCGAATATACGTCCTGAATAAACGTGCTCCGTGCTACGCGTCTCTTCCCTTATAGCTGGGCTATAGGTTAGCTTGTTCTGGGAGTCTAGGCAACACGTCTGTTTCCTTTATAGCTGGGCTATAGCTTAGCTGAATTATACGTCTGTTTTCTTTATAGCTGGGCTATAGCTTAGCTAGTTCGGGAGTCTAGCTAGATGTAGGAGAATCTGCCAGAGATTTCTCGGGAGTCTAGCTAGATGTTGGAGAATCTGCCATAGAGACTATCTTGCCATCGAGATTTCTGAGTCAGTCAGGCTTTACTAAGGTGTTTAGCTGGTTCTGGGAGTCTAGCTAGATGTAGGAGGATCTCCCATTGAGATTTCTGAGTCAGTCAGGCTTTACTAGCGTAGCCAGAGATTTCTGAGTTAGTCAGGCTTTACTAGAGTAGCAATATTTCTGAGTCAGTCAGGCTTTACTAGCGTAGCAATCCGTGGAGCTATAGCTTAGCTGGTTCTGGGAGTCTAGCTAGATGTAGGAGGATCTGCCATAGAGATTTCTGAGTCAGTCAGGCTTTAATAAAGTACCAGTCCGCTACACATTAAAGACACTTCAGTTGATTTTTGAATTCGGATCGTATAAGATCGACTTAGCGGCTAGATCACCTTTCTCAATTTCAATTTACTATGAATAATAATTATTTCTTCATAGTTAGCAGTAATCTCGTAAAACTATAAACAGGTTTATCGGAAATTGTGTACTTTCAATCATGCGTAATAGTAATTTTGTGCATAAATACGATACATTCTTGAAGGCAATATGATTTTATACTCTTTAAGAATGCAATAAATGCTCTAAAACGCTTCTGATTGCATCAAAATTACTAAAATGAGAATGATAATAGTTGATATTAAGCTTTAGATTATGATTTGAAATGAAATGATCTTCCCTATTCAACCATATAATAGCTTTTAATTAATAATTGGAAGATCGATTTTAACTTGTTCAAATTTAATTTTGATTGAATGAGAGAATAAAATGTTTTTTTAAATAAAATGATTAGAAATAGGGCAAACTCACTTCACATTCACGAGCTGAGTCCCCGCCAAGTCGAACGGTAACAGGCAACGGAAAATCCGGTTGCTATAGCAAAGCAAATAAAACAAAAGAAATAAGCGCAATTCAGCGAGAGCAACTTCTCTAATGCCCTCCTTTTATTGATCAATATATTTCATGATACCTACGTAATATTACTGAAGAATATTATTTGTTACTGAACTGACATTGAGTCTAATAAATGCACATGCAAATGCACATCGCTAAAAAATTTCTTCCGTCTTTATTTTACTCCATTTAGCTGACGTGACTGGCATTCGTACTGTCAGCGCCTAGTCGGAACATCTGATCTCTTTGATACTCAATGTCTTAAGTATAACGGGCTTGAATATTACGTCAAATGTAATTTGTTTGTAAATATTTAAGACTGGTATAATATATTGAATTCAAATTAGTCACTAGGTGCTTTGAATTTTTCCACACCACCCTCAATGCATCACAGTGAGGCACACACACATCATATTGCTTGAAATATCATAAGCGATTGTGAACCGTTCAATTCTAGGAAAAAAGCGTGAAGTTCGTTAATATTTATTTGATAAGATTGTTGCGTGACTATTATTGCACTCCAAATATTAACTAAATTTGATATTGTTTTTTTTCATAAATAATATATGACAGCATGGGGTGTGCAATAGACTTACCTCCACGTGGTGCACCCTGGGCAACGTATACTCATACGGCAAAAAGTCTATTAACCGGCAGTTGACTTCTGACTTCAAAATACCATGGCCCCACTGTATGCCATATTCGACCACTTCCCCAGTACTCATCTTACCTTTTTCTTTGCCTTTGTGTCTGTCTGCCTCTTTTACATCTGTGAATCGCTCTTCTGCTCCCCTTCCTCGACTTTATGCTACTTCGATGTTCCTTCCCTCTGTGGAGCCCGTAGTCAACTAAAGGGCTAATGATAGCTATCAAAACGCCTGCCATTTGAAATAAATAAATAAATATATGACAGCATTCGTAAACAC
>UZAE01014477.1:0-14097 GCA_900617975.1 Rodentolepis nana | reverse complement strand
GATAGACAGACACAAAGGTAGAAAAAAGGTTAGTACTGTGGAATTAGTAGATTATGAAATGCGGTAGTTTGAAGTCAGAAGTCAACTGCCGATTAATAGACTATTTGCCGCATGCGGAGAAGTCAACTACCAGTTAATAGACTTTGCCGTTGAAGTCAGAAGTCAACTGCCGGTTAATAGAATTTTTTTGCCGATAGTTTGAAGTCAACTGCCGGTTTATAGACTTCGAATATGACATAGAGAAGTCAACTGCCAGTTAATAGATCATGGTAATTGAAGTCAGAAGTCAACTGCCGATTAATAGACTTGGGGTCATGATAGTTTGAACTCAGAAGTCAACTGCCAGTTAATAGACTTACTCATGGTAGTTTGAAGTCAACTGCCAGGTAATAGACTTTAGTTTGAAGTGAGAAGTCAACTGCCGATTGATAGACTTTTATTTGAAGTCAGAAGTCAACTGCCAGTTAATAGACCTTTTCAGTCAGAAGTCAACTGCCGGTTTATAGACTTTTTTGCCGTTTGAGTAGTCAGAAGTCAACTGCCGGTTAATAGACTTTTTTGTGAAGTGAGAAGTCAACTGCCAGTTAATAGACCTTTTTGCGTTGAAGTCAGAAGTCAACTGCCGGTTAATAGAATTTTTTTGCCGATAGTGAGAAGTCAACTGCCGGTTTATAGACTTTTTTGCCGCTTTGAAGTCAGAAGTCAACTGCCGAATAATAGACTTTTTTATTTGGTAGTTTGAAGTGAGAAGTCAACTGCCAGTTAATAGACCTTTTTGCGTTGAAGTCAGAAGTCAACTGCCGGTTAATAGAATTTTTTTGCCGATAGTTTGAAGTCAACTGCCGGTTTATAGACTTCGAATATGACATAGAGAAGTCAACTGCCAGTTAATAGATCTTAGTTTGAAGTGAGAAGTCAACTGCCAGTTAATAGACTTGTACCGTTAAAGTAATAGAGTGGGGTGATGGTAGTTTGAAGTCAGAAGTCAACTGCCGATCAATAGACTTTTTGCAAGTCAGAAGTCAACTGCCGATCAATAGACTTTTTTGTCTTTGAAGCTAGTAGTCGAATTTGACATACAGTGGGGTGATTGTAGTTTGAAGTCATGTCAAATGCCGGTTAATAGACTTTTTTGCCGTATGAGAATGTAGGACATATAGGGGGGTCATGGTAGTTTGAAGTGAGAAGAAAACTGCCGAATAATAGACTTTTTTGCCATATGAGTATACGTTGCCCAGGGCGCACAAATAGATTTTGCCGTATGAGTATACGTTACCCAGGGGGTCATGGTAGTTTGAAGTCAGAAGTCAACTGCCGGTTTGTGTGAGTACTGTGAAAATGATCGAATATGACATGGAGTCAGCGAGTACTGTGGAAGTAGTCGAATATGACATACAGTGGGGCGAGTGCTGTTGAAGGGGTTGAATATGACAAGCAGTCGGGCTGATTGGTAGTTTGAAGTGAGAAGTCAACTGCCGGTTGATAGACGTAGTTTGAAGTCAGAAGTCAACTGCCGGTTGATAGACTTGATGGTAATTGAAGTCAGAAGTCAACTGCCGATTAATAGACTTGGGGTCATGATAGTTTGAACTCAGAAGTCAACTGCCAGTTAATAGACTTACTCATGGTAGTTTGAAGTCAACTGCCAGGTAATAGACTTTAGTTTGAAGTGAGAAGTCAACTGCCGATTGATAGACTTTTATTTGAAGTCAGAAGTCAACTGCCAGTTAATAGACCTTTTCAGTCAGAAGTCAACTGCCGGTTTATAGACTTTTTTGCCGTTTGAGTAGTCAGAAGTCAACTGCCGGTTAATAGACTTTTTTGTGAAGTGAGAAGTCAACTGCCAGTTAATAGACCTTTTTGCGTTGAAGTCAGAAGTCAACTGCCGGTTAATAGAATTTTTTTGCCGATAGTGAGAAGTCAACTGCCGGTTTATAGACTTTTTTGCCGCACAGTGGAAGTGGTCGAATATGCCATACAGTGGGGTCATGATAGTTTGAACTCAGAAGTCAACTGCCAGTTAATAGACTTACTCATGGTAGTTTGAAGTCAACTGCCAGGTAATAGACTTTAGTTTGAAGTGAGAAGTCAACTGCCGATTGATAGACTTTTATTTGAAGTCAGAAGTCAACTGCCAGTTAATAGACCTTTTCAGTCAGAAGTCAACTGCCGGTTTATAGACTTTTTTGCCGTTTGAGTAGTCAGAAGTCAACTGCCGGTTAATAGACTTTTTTGTGAAGTGAGAAGTCAACTGCCAGTTAATAGACCTTTTTGCGTTGAAGTCAGAAGTCAACTGCCGGTTAATAGAATTTTTTTGCCGATAGTTTGAAGTCAACTGCCGGTTTATAGACTTCGAATATGACATAGAGAAGTCAACTGCCAGTTAATAGATCTGGTCATGGTAGTTTGAAGTCAGAAGTCAACTGCCGGTTTTGGGGTGATGGCAATTTGAAGTCAGAAGTCAACTGCCAGTTTAGTGAGGTCATGGTGGTTTGAAGTCAGAAGTCAACTGCCAGTTAAAGACTTTTTTGCCGTATGAGTATACGTTGCCCAGGGTACACAACATGGAGGTAAGTCTATCTCACACCCAGGAAGTAAAAATATAGTAATCTGAACTTATGCATTGTTGCGCAATCTTTTTTAAGAGGGATTTTAAACAACAAATCATTTCCGCTTACATTATACCTGGTTTTTGGCAGATGGTAGTCAACCAAAATCAGATGAATGCACTGTCTTTTGTTTAACAGTAGGTTATTTTGTCCTATTGTTAAATCAATCATATTATTTAAAAGCTTCAGTTAAAGTCAGCCAATTTTGAAACTTATCCAAATCCTTATCTTCCCTTAATGCATAAACTGAAAACCAATAATGTAATTCTCCGTTGAATAATGAGGCGCTCTAAATTACTTATTGATTAAAACGAATCTTTCAAAATGGCTAAGACTCCTATTTTCGCATTAATACCGGGTCGACAAGTTAAAGCAGGCAATCTCACTCAATGTTGCAGGATTTAAATATTTCATATTACAGGTTTCTAAAGCCAATAAATTATCGTGACCCAAAACTAGGCGCTAGTCATAAATTGATTAATGTCTTGTGCATTGCTTATACCATTTTCTTTTTTGTGTCAATTAAAATATCAGCACAACTGAGCTTCACGCTGCAATCCGTTCTCTCCCTCTAAGCTAAATCTCAACGCCATAAATTTAAAAATGAAAAAGGTAGGTAGGGAATATGTAAACACTGTTTCGCGTTAGCTATATGCGTTTTACATATTGGCAGTCAATATTGCGCTACATTGCGCCAAATCCGTATGACGCATACACCAAGTGCTAGGTTGTGATTGGTCCATTCTAGGTTACCATATGTATAAAGTGAACCAATCTGCGTTCACCATTGTAAGCAACATTTGTGCAATCCAGGAAACGCAAAAAATAGAACAAATGTCTTCACAATATGGGAAATTACGAAATTTATTTTTTTTAAAAATTCTACCTTAAAGCAATCGAAAAGAAATTTAAATAAGAATAATGCGAGCTTAAGAAAAGGTAACATTGAAATTTTTGTAGATTTTTTCATCGACTGGATATTAAAATGTTAACAATTTAAGAAGCCTTTCTTAAAATATGTTTTAATAAATTAAGTATTCATAACGTTAGCATAAATATATTAATCAACACCAAGAGTGAGATGACCTTCTAATTTTAGGAAATGAGTATTGTCAATTTAAACACGAATAAAACGTAAATGCTTAGATATTGAACACTCAAGTCTACTGCATGATGGTCAACTCTCATCAGCGTCATCGTCCAAAGTCTAGATTTATACAACTCCTACTCCAAATATTTAACGCTTTCTTCATTGATGATCAAAGAAAAATGATCTCTTCGGAATGCTAGCCACACCAGGTGGTAGTAGTAAAACAAATAGCGGTCTCTAAAATGTCCAGCCAGTTGTTTATATAAAACTAGACACGGTTAGTGGACACTGACACTGAAAGACGTCAGGGCTATAAAGATAAGACCATTAAATAAAATGGCATGTATTTGTAACCAGTATCCACTTTGATTGAATACTACTTTTTGACCTCTGCTAACTAAAAATGCTTAGCTATCTCATTTACGCCATGGCAAAACTGCAAATGTTTAACACCATTTTTCTTGACCATTAGGGAAAGCAAATAATTGATGTGTTATAACACACCTTTCTTAATGAAAAGCAGTCAATAACCTTTGCATATTATAGAGGAGGATTCGCTGCAATCTATGGGTAGGAAGCGATGCATAAATTTGGCTAACTCTAGAATTCGAATGGAGGGAAACAAACAAAGCTTGTGCATTCTAGGTCTTAATTTTACTTCAACATATTCATTTTCTAATTTGAATAATCGAAGATGGAGAGGGCCAAAAAAGAATTCATCGACCCGGACAACCTGGGTTCTTTCTTAGTCTCTCACTCAGTTCAGGCCGATGAAAATGTATTTGTATTTACTTATTAGTTCCCAGAAACGACTAAATGTTGCTCTCTTACTTAACTTAAAATATTGGCAGATTTATTCATCAATAAATCTCCCGAAGACACTAAAATTGTTTTAAGAATTTCAGGAAATACTGATGACTTTCTAACGAATTTCTTACAGTTACAGTATAGGGCTCTCTTCTGTATTCAATGAAATTGATTTTCAATGGATAAACGCTTAGATTCAATTAGTAGCAGTACTTGAAACCGTTCGTTCAAGACTTCAGTTTATATGACATCTTTGTGTTTATAAAAATGAGCTAATACCACTTGTGAGTTTGTTCAATAGGTTTTTGCACGTATTTTGAAGTGACTAAGACGAAGCTTTGAGGTAAAATGGGAACAAAGTGTTGTGATTTAGTATCGATATTTTTTAAACCTTTACTTAAATACCATCATAGTGGGTGGTCATTCGATTAGCTGAGATAATATGAGCAGAAGGTAGCACAAAGAATTGTGATTCATTTCCAAATCCCTATTTATGCGAATAAAGCGCCAATTCACAGCTCACCAATCCATCCCACCATTATGGCGCAAATAATAAATTGTGAAATGTCGCACAGTAATATTAATTAATTTTTTCAAATGGCATTCTTTTTGATAGTCATCATTAACCCTTTAGCTGACTTCGAGGCTTCACAGAGGGGAGGAACATCAAAGTGGGAAAAGGTCGAGAGGGGTAACAGTAAAGTGATTCACAGATGTAAAAGAGACAGACAGACACAAAGGCGAATTAAAGAAAAGTCGAGTACTGTGGAAGTGGTCGAATACGACATATAGTGGGGGTCATGGTGGTTTGAAGTCAGAAGTCAACTGTCAGTCTATAGACATTTGACGTATGAGTTTACGTTACCCAGGTTAGTCTATCACACGCCGCACGTTAAAGTATAGATACTGATAATGAGCCCTGATGGTTATTGTTATGGTTACTATGTCTTTAGTAGTCTGTGAAGCCAGCCGTTATGACTTCGATTCTCGACTGTGAACATTTTTTCAATGACATGACTAACCACTTCAAGTAGAGGAGTACAAAGGAAAGCATTGAGTTGAGTTTCTCATAGATATAAAGATATAGATAATTTAATTCTGTCAATTATTTATTCATATTTAATGGCAGGCTTTATGATAGTTACCAAGCGAAATTTAGTTGACTTCGGGCTGCGCAGAGGGGAGAAACATCAAAGTGGGAAAAGGTCGAGAGGGGGAACAGAAGAGTGATTCATAGGTGTAAAAGAGAAACAAGCACAAGTTAGTGAAAAGGAAAGCTGAGTACTGTGGAAGTAGTGGAATGTGGCATGCAGTCGGGGCATGGTGGTTTGAAGTCAGAGGTCAACTGCTGATTTATAGACTTTCTTTGTCGTATGAGTATGCGTTACTAGTATGACACCCAAAATCGTGATGTAATCTCGCCAATTAGTAGTCTTCGCAATTTCAGGAGATGTACCATATTTATATTTTGATCCATGAATCATAAGAGAATTAATGTGAGCTATCGCAAAATTGTGGACCCATTTTCGTTTAGGTTTGAGTAAAATTCTAAATCTAAAGGTTTATAGGTGATGCCAATTAATTGATTCGATCTGGGTGCTATAAATGAATATCATTGCTTGATTAAAAAAGGGAAGACATAACCCTATGCTGGTCCATTAATTTGGTCATTTAGTACCTTTAGAGGCAATGTGTAGGAGAATTATTCACTATTGAAAAGGAGAGTTGAAATCTGCGAGACTTTCTATTAGCATTTCAGATGACCTTCAGTGTGCAATTTTCTTCCTGAGATGAGAATATGCGTCTCGGATAAAACGTCTGTTAGGAGGATCAATAAACGATTTCATGAAAATGCTTGTTTTGGCCTCATTTGTTCGAATAACAATGAATTGAGTGGTCTTGGTAAAGGGTATTCAGAATATCTTCCAGTTACGAACTAAGTCACGAAACGAGGTGAATGAATATTAGTATGTTCCTCAATGGATTTCCCCGATATATCGCACCTCATCAGTTCTGATGATGTAATAAAGTAAATAAAAGACAACTTGTTTGTGGACATTCGATGAAATAAAGGGGTTGGATGTTTGGCCAGTGGAGATAAGGTGCACATCATCCGATGAATCACACACCATGACTGCAACATTTGCTAACCCCATATCTGCTCCCACGAAAAGTGGCATAGGTTTCCCCCCCAATGGCGGGCACCGCCTCTCATCCCCATAAAAGTCCCGATTACTAGACTCCGTCACATTTCCGTCTCAAATACGTCATCGGGTGTGTACTTTTAACTGCCCTATTAAATCCCCCCCCCCCTGCTCTGCTCCAGTTTTTCACCCTTAAAGCGCGCTTGCACACAACTGCAATCTGAAAATCCCCATTAAAATTTGAGTTAAAATTAACCGATTTCACATTATAATAGAAAATAGAATTTAACACCCTATTTTCAAATTATGTTATTGGGAGAAATATTTTTACAAGATGGAAAGTGAAGTTTTATTTGAGCTTTAGGTCAAATATTTATTTATCCCAAACGGCAGGCGTTTTGATAGTTATCATTACCCCTTTAGGTGATTTCAGACTTCACAGAGAGGAGGAGGAGCATCGAAGTGACAGAAGTCGAGAGGGGGAAAAGAAGGGTGATTCGCAGATGTAAAAGAGACAGACAGGCAGACACAAAGGCACAGTAAAGGTAAGATGAGTACTATGGAAGGGGTCGAATATGACATACAGTGGGGTCATGGTAGTTTGAAGTCAGAAGTCAACAGCCGAATAATAGGCTTTTTTGCCGTAGGAGTATACGTTGCCCACGGTGCCCCACGCGGAGGTAAGTCTACCAATCGTCTGAAGGTTCGATATAAAATCCATGATCTCGGGCTTTGCTGGAGAATTCTTGACATTATCCATGTCTCAACATGGTTGTGATAACCCATCAGCGGTAACTATGCCTTTAATGTGCCCTTGTGGATCTAGAAGACCACCGGTGTGCTATGTGAAATGACAAATCTGCCAGTGACACTCCAAATATACCCAAAAGATCAAAAGTTGAGCAAGTGAAAATGACTTAATTGATAACACCATCGTGAATTAATAAGGACGCTATGTTTGACTACCAACACAGAAAGTTTTCGATACTGCCACTGGTATAATAATAAGTAGTCATTAGTAAAACTTTGACTGCATTTTGATGTGGGGCACCAAGGCTCCTTTTCCAATTATTAAGAAATATATAAATTTAAATAAATTATTTATTTGGAGAACATTGATCAACTGAGCATAGGAAAGCAGATGCTGAAAGTGTTCTCCATAAATTTTGATATACAACGAAGGACATCTCAGCATGTTTTGAGAAACTTATAAAAATTCATTTGGAATGATTTGCGAAAATTGTATTACGAATGTTCATTTTCACCTCTTCATTGCCCTTGTTTGTAGTGCATTCATACCCCCTTGCTTTGCTCTCTCGCATACGCATCTGTTTCAACATTTTTCTGAGATGGCGTTCGTTTGATGTCCGGTTGATTGTCATGGGGTCTCGTGAAGACACGCACCGCAAGTACAGGGTTATGGTTTGCATAAGCGACTGAACTTTTGGCTCAGAGTTTGACAATAATTTTTTGGGCAACACATTTAGCAGAAGTAAGCCGTCTATGAATGTCTTGTGGTGGATATTTCCCTTAATATAGGAAGCAATAACTTTATTTATTTCTTTCAAATGGCAGGCTTTATGATATTTATCATTAACCCTTAATCTTTGACTTCAGCTTCCCCCAAGAGGGGGGGGGGGGTACATATATAGCAGATAATTAATAACAGTTCATTAGCAGTCTTCTTGCTTCCCAGTATCTTTGGCTTTCCGTCCTTTTCTTTAGAGCTGGACACCGAATCAGGTGGGTCTTCTCCATTTCCTCCTGTAGGTTATATGGAGGGCATGTGGGTTGAGTGCATACTCCCAATCTGTGAAGGTGTTTTGCCAAGCAATCGTGTCCGGTAAGTAGTCTAAACTCAGCAACGGCTTCGATTCTTGGCCAGTCGGGTATGTCGGAGAGTGCCACTGTCCACTGTTTCTCCTTTGTTCGAGCTTTAATTTCGTTGCACCTTGAGGTATGGAATTCTCTCCTGATTAAGGCCTTCATTGTGTGGAAAGATATCGGCCAGTCCATGCATTGCAAAATCGTTGTCCCCTTCTTAGTAAGTGTGTGAGCAAGCTCATTGCCTTTAATGCCACAGTGACCAGGAATCCATTGTAGGACCACTGTTTTGTTTTTCTCTCTCAGCAACTCATAGCGTTTTATACATTCCTTTATCTCAGCTGTTTTGGGTGTCTTTCTGTTTCCAATAGAGTCTATTGCTGATTGTGAGTCCGAAAGTATCACCGCTTTGGTAAATTTCGTATCCAGGCAACATAATTGGCATAGTGCTATCCTAATGGCCTCTGTTTCTCCTTCAAAAGCGGATCTATTATGTCCCGCTGCTGCGTAGAAAGAGAAGAGTTCAGAAAAGACACCTGCACCAACGTTTGCTTGGCTTTCTATGTATGACCCATCAGTGAAGACTTGGAGCCATTGATCACCAGGATAGTTGACATTGATTGATTGAGATGAAGCAATAAATAAGTTTAAACATTAAGTATTCTTTGTCTGATTGAAATCGGAACTCTGTGGTATATCATTTTAAGCTTTTATTAACAAGTGCCTACTCAACATTGAGCAATACTCAGTTAACTCAAAATAGCCTCAGGACATCACACAGCTTCGCGGAAGCGCTCGAAATCACTTCCAATATAATACCGGACACGGGACCTTTCAGTGGGAGAGTGAAGCGTTAATGGCTCCCCTACGTCGAAAATTCGGGTAATCAGATGTTAACTTCGGGAAAAAGTAGAGAATATCAAGGGATAGAAGTACTGAAAGTAGCAGAAAAAAACGAATTGAGGATGTGAGCTACTAATAAAACAAATAAGTACTGAGGCACAATTTCGTCCATAAACAGACAAATATGACTGCATGAATTCCGACCAATTAAATAACACTAAACAAGGAAAATTTGGAAGTAGCTTAAATGAACATTTACATATTTTTTGAATGTCTTAAGCCGAATTATTAATAATTCGATTTCATATTAATTTCAACATCGATTTCGGACACATACTGATGTTTATTTCCCAATAAAATAAAGAGAAAAATCGTCTTCTACTTTTCTTTCGGCCTGAACAACGAGAGTCTCAGAACTCTAGTGAGCGCCTTAGAATATTTAGACATCGACATATCACCATATTATTGAAATAATCCAATCGGCGGAAGTTATATAGGGGGGGGGGTGGTGNGGGGGGGGGCTGGTGGCTAATGGGAATCGTTAAAATAAACCAATTTCTCCTTTTACGGAAGAAATGTACACCAGTAGAGGAATAAAAAACTTATTTATAATGTTAATTGTTCCCATTTACCCAAAATCATTCAACCATGACCCTATTGATTTTGGCATTAGAGTTAGTTCTTTTTTAAAGCTGTTGATTTATTCTTTTGAAATATTAATTCTATGCTAAATTTATTTCAAAATTATTCTAAAAATGCATAATTTATTAGCATCTAAGTTTAAAAAATTAACTTAATGAATTCAGTGACAGTTTGTATTACACTCAGTTCATACGCAACAGGAGTAAAAAATAGGATTTCAAAGTAATAAGGTTTTTTGCCTTAGGTCCCAACATTTACTGGGATCGCGTAAGCAATATGGGAACGAATTGGGCTGAAAGTTCCACTGCCGATTATCGATGATTTAATGACCGCTTTGAGGATTACGACAATCCCACTAATTTCGTTAACATATGTCTTCACGCAATCCACATAAGTTGGCTTCCTCCAGTGAGGTCAATCTACAAAATGAGGTCAAACGGGCGTGGGAATGACTCATTAGGAAGAGCTAGTAACGAGTCTTTTATGGCGCAGACTTAACCTTGAAACCAAACAATACAACGTCGTCATTTAATTACTCTTAACCTCTTTGAAAAAAATTAATGTTCCTGGTCACTTTTGTTTTAAAGTTAAGGGGAAAATAATGGCGCCGAATTGAAATACGTTCACATTTGGCAGACAGCGCCGTTGCCAAATTGAACTCTTACGTAATTGTTGCCCAGGCGAAATTAAATTAAGCCTTTCTTTAAAATTGCATAAAGAAAAAACAAGCTTTAAAATTAAAAAAGGTCTCAAAGTCAAAAATAAATGAATTCATCCGACTATTCAAAGTACCCAATTCAACTTGGTTTCTAGGACTACAAAATTAACAATCAAATGGGCAATAGAAATGTAAAAAAACGGTTAAATATTAACTTAAAGGGAAATTAAATTGTAGGAAGGTATTTGGGCTTTTCCTGAAACCGACCTTAATTATTTGTCACCGGTCGGTTGGTTAGAGCTCACATACTATTTCTGCTCAACTTGAAATGCGATTTTTTATATAGGAGATTGCGCAATTTCATTTTGAATTTTAAATCCAGTGAAAGTTTGCTTGGTAAAATGCGCATTAATTAATTAAAATTTCACCCTTTCAACTTAAGTAATTCAAAGTTTATCTTCTATAATTACTGGCCCCTTCCTGTAGTATTCCATTTGCGGGCAAGCTGACGCCCTTAATAAATGGACTTACATCAAAACACACACAGACTGTTGGATCCCCGTTGTGTGTGTGCGTGTGTGTGCGCGCTTAAGCGAGGCTATGTGAAAATTTTGGCCCCTTCTGCTAGTCCGATCTCTCTCACCCTCTCTATGTGCGTGTGTCTGCACTTTGCACAAAGACCGCCCCATTCATCAAACCAAATGAACAAAACGTTAACTTGCACATTACTCCTAATACATTGGTACAGAGAGAAGGGTTAATATATAGGTGTGTGGTAGAGATGCTTTCGGTTAATCAGTAAATGGTGGCGTAGTTAGAACCCTCAAATGAGGGCCTTCGTTGTGCTGTTGTAACCGGGGTAAAGATCAATTCGGAAGCACTCCATTGAGAGTGCACAGGCGATAAAAGCTTTATAAAAAACGTGAAAGGAGACATTTATTACATTGACAAGCATTCGCTAAAAAACATCCTTTCTTAAATGGGTCAACTGTCTCGTTTAACTTATGTGGGTGTAGTACCTAGATTTCACCTTAAAAATAAAATCTGGGATCCTCAAAAGCTGCGTGTGTTTGCATTTAATTTATAGGCACGATATCTAGAACATTCCCAGTTTGTGTTAGCACTTGCCACAGGTGGGTCACCGTTGATCTGGCGCCAAGAATTGATCCGGAGGAAGAAGTGTGAAGACTTGCCAATCAACGATAGCCTTCTTCCTTGATAGAGACATTACAGTTCTGTGCCTAGTAGCATATTAGTGACGTAATTGGCTGCAAGGCTAGTTTGTGAAGCTGTTTTGAAAAGACTTATTTTCCATGAATGAGTATGGTAGAGTAGTAATCGAAATATTTAGTTCAAATCAGGAGTGTGATAGCTCGTTTTTATCCAAGGAGCCTACCTGACAGAATTCATTCATGCTGAACGGTAGCGATTCAAAGATTGATTTAAAGGGTATGTGATTTTACCAAAATGTGACACCTAGGGGACGATTCAGAAACTTTCATTGGAAGTTCAATTTCACAATTTTGATATTGAAACCAGAGATTTAACCCTTTAACGCCCGAATTATGGTTTGAAAAAAGCTCTCAACCACACTCACGCGTGTCTCATGGAAGACTGTTGCCGACGTGGTGAGCTTTGTAGGCTATAGAGGTATTGGATAGGTTTCAAACGACGATGCTATGGTTTTAAGGGCGTTAAGGGGTTAATTATTGTTCGAAATACGATAGGCACTCCATTTATACCTAATATATTCTACTGGATTAAATTTAAGTCGACCTAAACTTTGAGGACGACTGAATAAAAATTGCAATGAAGATTTGCCGGCATTTGCATTTCATTTCGGCCTCCGTTTTCTGAACAGATTCAAACCATTTGATAGCATAGGAAATTTTACCCCCGAAATTGACAAAATTCGAAAGATTTGATGGTACTTTCTTGACTTTTTTGGATTACAGTGTCGTTAATTGGAAATGAGTTAATTTATGCAAATAAGATTAACTCAACTCATGGTTAAACTAAGACTTAGAATATAGAAACGTGAAGAAAATAAAACTTTTCAAGCTTCAATTTAATTTTGCGATTATTACCAATTGTCACATTCTTCACCATTACTTAATTACTACAAGTTTTTGCAAAAAAAATTGAAATAGAATTTTAGGCAGGTTTAATACGAATGTTTTGACAATTAATTTCAAGATTGATATTGATTAACAAAGTACATTAATTATCACTAGAATGAATTATCACAAGGATGAATGAATGAGTAATGAGGTTGAAGTTGGAAGTGCTTAGCAGTTAACCGAAGTCATAATTAATGTTGTTTAGAGTGCAAGAAATAACCTTTATGAATTGAAAAGATCACCAATTCTCAAAAGGATTTAACATTGCACTCCAGAGCCTAATGCACTCAGTGGATAGGCCATTTAGGCATGTTTTGAATTTCATAATTCGAATTACTGCATTGAGCAACCCGGTTTCGGAGCGATCACAGAGTTTATTTACTATTTAATTGAATTGAGTAGTTGATCTTCAGCGCTCGAACTTTACGCCTTTATCACCATAGATGCATTTAGTGCTCTAACCTTGGTTCGAACCCCCTGTATTCCACAGATTTTACTATTTCCAGTGTTCGACTTCCCTCGTTGGAAAAAAGCAGCAACGCTTCGACAATAATATCAACTTTTATCGAAAGTTTCTTTTTGGCTGTTATAACGCCAGAATGCCCACTTCTGCCCACTTCAATCACTGCGCCTGCTAAGATAAGGCATGAAGATGGGGAGAAGACAGAGATTCCATTACTCAACAGAGACATTATTCCTTCCAAAGGAGATAATTTATTAAACTGGGAGAATTTACCATTTGACTAATCGCGGCATTACGCTTGACAAGGGGAAACAAGATGGTAGCGGCCCGCAGGTGCATTCTGACATATCTGACTTCTATGATTCCATGTAGTTTTAATGAGTACACAACTTAGGTCTTTTATCTTAAATACTAAGCATAAATAAACCGGCAAGGTCAACAATTTGGCAGCAATATTTGGCATTTCAGCTCTTTATCTGAATTCCACGCAAGGGTTAGTTCCAATATGTTATCAGTGCCGAACTGGAAGCAGGCTTGGCAGCCTTACCCCCCCCCCTTACTTTAAATTGGTGTTTTAATAAACTTAGTGAAACAATATCTGAAGTTACTAATCCAGATGCCTTCCGATGACACGAGTTGGAACATTTCAACGAGGTGTGATCAATATAAGTCTCTGTCAAGGTAGACCTTAGAGATGAAACAAAGCAGAGTGAGGTAGGAAGCAGCCCTTAGGATACTTGGAAGATAGAAATATGAGCTATATATATATATATATACATAACAAATGGCAGCGTTTTGATAGTTATCATAAGCCCTTTAGTTGACTTGGGGTTTCACAGAGGGGAGGAGGAACATCAAAGTGAGAAGGATTCAGGAAGGGGAATAGAAGAGTGATTC
>UZAE01014476.1:0-14098 GCA_900617975.1 Rodentolepis nana | reverse complement strand
TCTGCTGAGCGATTGAAGTTAGGCAATCACGTCAGGGTCATCCATTTATAGCGGACTGCTACACTAGTAAAGCCTTGACCGACTCAGAAATCTCTATGGCAGTATCCACTATATCTGGCTAGACTCCCTGAACTAGCAAAGCTAGAGTGGAAAGAGACGCATTACACAGAACAGGTTTATTACAAAATATCTATATCAAATGGCAGGCGTTTTGATAGTTATCATCAAAGTGAAAAAATGTCGAGAGGGGGGGGGGAACGGAAGAGTGTTTCAAAGATGTAAAAGAGACAGACACAAAGGTCGAGAGTAGGGTAAGGCGGTAAGTGATGGAATATGACATAGAGTGGATTCATGGTAGTTTGAAGTGAGGAGTCAACTACCGGTTTATTGACTTTTTGCCGTATGAGTATACGTTGCCCAGGGTGCACCATGTGGAGGTAAGTCGATCGCACATCCCTTTATTACAAACTATGATCTCGGCGAAAGCGAATAATTACCAAATAAATCTAACGTACTTTAAGCGAACATTAATAACTAAATATTTCTGAACAGAGTTCTACGCGTACGGCCGCACTTCCACAAGCTTCTTACTGTCCTTATTGGCAGAAGATAGCATATGCTTTAAATAAGTTTCAAAAATACAGCTGAGGAGTTTCAATTCACATTCATCTTTATCCAGACCTAATTTATAGATTTGTTCACAGTATCTTACCAAATTAAAGGCAGTTCTTTACTGGTCATGTCGAGGAATGTCATGAAACTCCTCAGACAGGCTATTTTTCTTTGAAAAGCCAAATTAATAATGTTTGATGCTTCAGTCACAAAAGACATTCCAGTGGTGCTCAGTCAAGCAGTTTTTTTCTCAACTAACAAGAAACGCGAAATACGTACCCCACTAGCCTTATTTCTAACCTGAATTATTCTCACTCAATACTGATCTCTTCCAATATCCCTTTCCTCTCCCTTCCCACTTGAAAGTGGCTCTTTTGACATTAACTTTAAGAAGTCCATTAGTTTCTTTGCCTTCTTTTATTCGTTTTCGAAATTGTATTACTGTGTACATACTGATACTTTGACTACTACACGATCCGTTCAATCTGTCATAATCATAAATTTTCGAGCTCTCCAGCTTTATTTATGAACACAGATTTAACTAACTATGTTGGGTATTTCCTAGTGCTTATTTAGATTACAGAAAGCTTACAAGAAATTAGTATTTTAGATTTGTGAGGCCCGATAGTGTAAAGCCTTAGCAATAGTTTAGCTGAAGTAGCATATTTGTCTGGTTCATATTTGTGATTGCCAAAAAGTAAAGCAACATTTCCAAGTTTAATGCAAACCAGACTCTTTATATAGTGGCTGTATGTTATTCTCATTGGAACGGTAAAACGAGGAGGTGAAATTTGAAAGGTGTAAGAGAAGTGTGGTTGGTCACACCCAATTGTCATAAGCATTGCATGCGTTCTAAATCTTGCATTGTATTCCACGATGTTTGTCAGCATCCGCCCTTTCACTTTTAAACAAGCAATTACGGGGCTGATTTCCCCTCTGGCTAATTCAGTTTGATTAAAAAAAGTGATTGGTTCGAAAAAACTTAAATAAGCGCCACTATGCCTCGATTAATTATTAAAATTATGTGTATATTTTTAAATTTACAGTGGAAGGGAAGGATTTTCTCATGTTTTACACCAACACAGATTAGAATAGACGTGCAGATATTTTCTTGCTACCATGGGAACCCTGAGTTATATTTTATACATTCAATTCTTGATAGTTACCTTTAGTTTCAGAATGGGGGTGTGAGATAGACTTACCTCCTCGTGGTGCACCCTGGGCAACATATAATCATACGGCAAAAAAGTCTATTATTTGGCAATTGACTTCTGACTTCAAACTAGCATGACCCCACTGTATGTCATTTTCGACCACTTCCATAGTACTCACCTCACTTTTTTCTCTACCTTTGTGTCTGTCTGTCCCTTTTACGTCTGTAAATCATTATTCTGCCCTCTCTCGACTTTTTGCCACTTTGATGTTGCTCTTCCTTTCTGTGAAGCCCGAAGTCAACTAAAGGGCTAATGATACCTATCATAACGCCTGCCATTTGAAATAAATAAATAAGTTTCAGAATATTGTTCCTCACAGTTCTAAGGCGAGGAGGAGGCGAGAGGGCAACTTCCAGCTGAGTGAGAATTCAACAATTCTGAGATAAGGCGCTTAACGTGGTGGTCTAGTGATAATGAAAGATAAGAATTTATTATTTTGACAAATTTGCGCACACTACTAAAGCCGTAACATTTAAATATTCTAACTCAAAATTCGATGAGAATCGGCATTGCAATTATTATCAACTGGATTATCTTTTATCTACAAAGAGGCTCAAGTCAAAAATCTGACAACATTAACAGGATAAGAGTCGCCATAGTAGAAACTGTCACTCAAGGATAGTGAAATTTGAATTCTTCCATATTTTTAATGAAATTAGCTAAGACCTAATTCAAGGCTGTTAAAATAAGCAATTCACTTGAAGGAATATTTGAAGGCAACATTATTGTTGATCATTAGGGCTTTGTGACACAGGAAACGAAAGCATTCAGGAAAAGTTGGTCTTAAATTGTCTAATTCCTTTAGATTCGATTCGTGGAGATGCCTGGGAGTGTCTAAAATCAATAATGGGTGAATGGCATAGCAATTAAGATATAGCCAAACTAATTTAGGTTAGTTACGTAAAAATTAAACCGTCCTTAGATTTGAACTTCTTCATCGTGTTCAGTTTTCTCAATTTTTGGTAGAGAGAAGTCGTTACATTTAATCAATTTGAGTAGTTTCAGGTCATGATATGCCTATAAAGGAAGAGTGTTGAAGGTCGGATGACCAAGCTTCATAGTTGCATTAATGACAAATCTCCGGCGAGTTCTAGAAACATCTCGTCATTCTTTTCAAAAGGATAAAATCCACGTTAAATTACTCAGGTGACCTAAAACTCAACCCTCAAGTTTCCATGGTATTTCATACTAGCGATCTTCAGGACTTCTTGAACGAACGATTCAATTTAATGTTTGGTTATACCACTTTAGTTGATTTACTCTACCGTAGAGCCATGATCAAAACTTTCCCTTTTACTCAAAAAGAGCAGAAATAAAATTTGAAGATTTCAATTCTTTAGAAGTCCTATGCATCCTGGGTAGCATGCGTTATTGTCAGTCTCTTTCATTTATTTTTAGCGTTTTGGCATTTGTCTTTATTTCCACACTTCTGAATTTGAGAAAGCGTATCAAATTCATCTGTATGTAGGAGAATTTCTTACAACCGATTTGACCAAATTTAAAAGAATTGGTGGTGAGGACACTCCAAAACCAAGTCATTTTCACTGCAAGCTAGTCGGCATTTTATTACTTCTAGAATGGTATGTATAGTTTACTATGAGACGAATCCAATCAATCACGTTGTCACTCTACCGAAAGGAAGATTATTTATCCATATGGACACTTCAATGTTCAAGTTAGTGAGTGTTTAAAGCTAAGTTTTTATTGACTATTTGCTATTACTTATAATTAATTAGTAGCCTAGACGTTCGCAAAGAGCAAGATAATGTGATTATTTATCTTGGTACATCAACAGTTCAGTACCATATTTACTTAAGCCAGAGTTGAAAAGAGTAGGATAAAAGAAAATTAGAAAAGAAATGTCCAAAGATTTCCACTTTCGCTTGGTAGTATTACTCATCTCTAACGAGTTTCATAGTTTGTAAATCCATGATGCTTACGCTATTTTCTGAAGTCATTAAACATATTCTATTCCTGATAATAATTTATTGAAAAAAAAGTTTGTTAAACAAACTGCAACTTACAATATCAAAAATAACTGGCGATTGATTGCCTTAATTTCAAACCTTATAAAAAAATAACCCCGAAAAAAATACTTTAAATTACATGACTAGAATTGTTGCAGAAAAATATATTAATAAAAGTAATGAAAAAATGCAGTCATGAAATGGCAAAAGCAACGAAAAGTTCAAAACAATGCAAGGTCCGATAAGTTACAAACACAAATTCTGGGGTGGAGGTAAAAGGGGAATGTGCGAAAAGGCATCTTCCCCTTCGTTGAAATAGGCTTCCAATTCTTCGACAGAGAGGTTTTCTTCGCACGAAAACACCTCTTCAGGCTGATAACCAAAGTCTTCTAGAGTTTCAGGATCCTTTGCCTTTTCTTGCAATAATGACTCATGCGTTTGATTGGAAGAAAAGTCCTGCAGATTTGGAGGGGAATTCGGCCTTTCATCATCTACTACTTCTCCTTTTTCCGATTTTTGAACACCATATCCTATAGCCGAATGATTTGAATTACGAATAAAAGATAAATCTCACATAATATAGAAATCTTAGAATAAAGAGATGCATTTTAATTAAAAAACAGTGGCACTCTAAGTTGATAAAAGGGAATACTGAAAATATCTGCCTTGGAGTATATGGAAGCAAGTAGTGTACTCCAGTGACGAAACAATTGCCAACAATATTAAAATATGAAATCTGTGAGCAACGAACATCGACGAAAGCATGAACTAACAAGTTAATATTCTCTTAATTGAAATCCTATAAATTTAATGAGCAACCTTCCCAACACTACAAACAATAAAAGCACAAACTTTCAAAGTCTGTTATCCTAAATGGTTCCTAACAAATCCTTAAAAGTAATACAGATAGTAAACAAAAATAATTAAATCGGAGGCGATTGGGACAAAAATACTAAGTTAAGCACTATGGGTAAGAATACATTTTCAGCCAATTCTTTCATTCTCAAATGACAGTTAACCATAAAACTCATTTAAAAAATTTGATTATCCAAGATCATATAAATAAGTTATTGTATAAATACTATTGAACTAATTTCAAAACCCAGTATGCTCTCGGTAAATTCCTAACCAAAGATTTGATTCGCACATGATGATGGATCTTAGCAGAATTGCATTAATGAAAAATTAAATTAACGAAATGACCAAAAGAAAATACATATCTAAGACAAAATGCGGACATGATAAAAGATGTGGAATGGAACTAACCAAAGTGGAAAAGTGTAGATAACAAATAGGGAAGAAAAGACCCTAAGGTGAATAAACATAATATGCTAAATAAAGTCGTCAGTGATTGACCGAAGCCATACCGCTTTAAAACCTGCAAAATCAAACAATCTTTATGGAGATAGCAAAAGCCCAACGCAGACCTACGAAATGAGATTATGCGAATCTAAACATAAATTTTAAAAGTTGAGTTACCTCCACTTGGATGGAAAAATTCGCAGCCGTCACCAAAAGCACAGTGACCGTTCCGATAAAAGCGGCATGTTCGTAACACCATAGTACTACGGGGAGGAACTCTGAAAAGAATAGAAAAAAGTGAGTCGTACTGACTTGACCTGGTTGAACAGACAAACCAAGTAGGTTAACGACATCAATATCACAATACAATAAGGCTCAAATAATGGTTGAAAAATTACTTATATGACTAGCGAGGAAGGCTACCAAAGCATAAGGATCGGCCAAATTAATAACCTTTGTGTCCATTGAGAATCGTAGGGATCGATGTGAAGAAAAGGACAGCGAAATCCATTTCTACAGTAACCGGCTAAATAATAACGACATCTTCTAGAACTCATGTTGATCAATAAGGCCTAAATATGAGAAATAGCATTCTATTTGAAAAAATGCATTGATAAAAGGAGATACAAAATAGCTATATACAAAACAAGTGTAAATTAAATATTTACAATTAAAATAAACATGTAATCTATCCTGTTTTTAATTGAAACTGGAAGGTAGATGAAATTGAAATTACTAGAATAACCAGAACATACACGAACATAAAGATCTTAAATAGCACACTGATCGAATGATCAGTTCCAATTGGTTAGTAATTGAAATTTTTCTAGGTGATTAATTAACTTAATATAGTAATTAAAAGTTAATGAATTTGATATCCACTCATCAACTTTTTTTATTGGTTTTGAAACCGCGGTTATTTTTTAGTCATAAGTTTCTGTTTTCGAAACCAGTTTATAATACAATGAGCTATGTTCGATTAATATTTTTTGATAATTCAACGAAGATTCGAATTAGGGTATTCTCTTTATTAATATTTGCAAATTGCAACGCCCTTGCCTATGTAAACTTGTGAATGAATGACTTTAAAGTGCCAGTTTTAATAGTGAATTACTAAATGCGGTTTTAATTATAGCTGCATGTTAAACTTCATTACTATTTCAATCTTGAGCCATGTTAACAGCGAAGATATAAAATGGTTTCCATTACCAACTCGGTCACAATTTAAAGTTGTAATAGACACTTAATTATGAAGAGTACATCGCGAGAAAATGTGACTGTTGGTGCCGGGGTAACTCGGTAACCAGCGGTCAATTGTCAATGCTAAGTAATATAGAGCTTTGTGTCCGTTAAAAAGGCTGTAATAAACTCTATTCGGGTCGTGTATTCTATATCCTAGATACTATTGCGGTATATTAGCTAATTTCGAAGAAGTTTTATTCTAGTTGTTTATCCAAGGCTTTTATATATACATTGTAATAGTATATATAGGTAACAACTTATTGACTTAGTTCTCAACGAATTATTCTAGAATTTATAAAACTCTTTAACGTGGATAAACTTAGCTGAAAGCTTAAATATCAAGAAGCAGCAAAAGTGCGAGTCAGAGAAACCGAAGAACTCTACTTTGCATTGACCATAAAATTATCAGGTAAATTGTTGTTTTGAGTTGAAGCTCTCCTGAATTCTCTACTCTATTTTCTGTTTTTTACCATCTTCTTTCTTGTAAAATTCTTTCCCTTATTTATATTTCATAATGTAATGTTGACGTCATCATCTACTACTCCATGGGCAGGGTCGTAAATATTTATTTTACCTTTATTCGAGTATTAACAATTAAATTTTCGATCTTAGAAATTTCACTAGCCAGTTTATAACATTATTGAATAGACTTATACCATATATTTTGGACCCGATGTTGGCAAAATACCTCACTCAATTGGTATTTTTAATTGCTTATTTTGAATGATGATTGATCCACATTATCAAAATTAGTTTTAAAGGAGTTGTTGAGACTAAAAATTTCTGTTATGCTAAAACATCTGCATTTGCATACTTAAGATGTCACAACAACCACTCAAGTCCTGAAAATCGTTTTAGTATGACTTTCAGATCTTCATATTTTGGGTCCATTTGCTACGCCTCCTTCCCTGGTAAATGCTTCATTCAATTTCTGACTTTGCGATTTGGGCTATTTAAATCTTATCTAATATTTCAGTAGAGTTTTAGTGCTCATACGCCTGATATAATTGCACAAGAGGAGAAGAATAATTAAAAATTAGAACTTTCCCGAAACTCTGATAGGCGGTTTCTTTCAATAAGGAATGCCTGTTCAGTCGACCCTCTTAAACTAAGGACAAGTTGAGGATTAATAACTCTCTTATATAAAGTTTAGCCTTCTTCAATCTATTGATACGTAGTAATGTTGACTGTATCAAGAAGATTAAAACTTTTACTGCTGACAGGGTCAATTCTAACTCAATTGAGCTTGCATATATTGTTTATCTGGGTATCCAGCCAGGATCAATTCATTGAACGCTTTTTACCAAAATTCATTAAAGGTTTTTTTGAAAAGGAGTTTATCGTATGAAAAATCACTTCACTCAAGTAGTTCATTCAGATTCAAACTTGAAGCCAATTTTAATGGACATTTAGCCAACTCAAGTCCTTCATCAATTACGCGATAGATGCTCCCTGAGCAAGGTATACCCATAAATTCATAAACCGGCAGTTAGCTCATCCCTTCAAACTACCATGACTCGACTGTATGTCATATTCTCTTTTCCCTTTTCTCTACCTTTGTATCTGTCTCAATTACATCTATAAATCACTCTTCACCCCTCCCCCTCAAAATTTTCTGATTTTAATGTTCCTCCAATCTGTAGAGCACAAAGTCAACTAAAGGGTTAATGATAAATATCATAAATTCTGTCATTTGATACAAATTAATATTTGTTTCACCTGATGACTCCAAGCTTTTTTCTGACATTTCCTATCCACCAAAGTTTTACTCAACCTGACTAACATTCTCCCAATACTTGGGAATTACTTTGGAATTCCTATATTACCTGCAGCTCCCAATTATCTCCTGCAAGCCACTGATACCTCTGTCACAATTTGACCTAATTTTATGTATGTACTTTCCAATAGCATATGCGACTTGACCGAATTCGAGAGGCTTAGTTGGGGAATAGATTGTAGATAATTGATATCGATAAAACTTAATTTATTTCAATTAAGCTGTCTTAATCCTCTTTGTTTGGAATTCTTTTGTTGCTCAACTACATAACAAAGCCGAAATTCAATTGTATTTGGCAAGCAGCAATAGTCAAGACAGCCTAAATCGGAAACAATGCAGGTTTGCAGATATTTGGCTTTCTGTTGTTCTGTATTTGTGGACATAGTCATAGTTTTTTTGAAGATGTTTAGCATTTTATTTGAATCAACAAAATGGGTGTTTGAAATGAAGTCAATAATCTTGTCTAGTTTCATAAGCGCTTCATAGCAGTTAAGCCCGATATATTCATGTGTTTCTTAAATCTAAACTTATTGAATCCAATATTTTGACAATTTTGACATCGGAACACTTATAAATAGTCAAAAGTATGGACAGTGTCATTTAATTAAATGCGCTCGCGCCTTTTGAATTGGCATTGATTAAACCGAATTTCTATTCCTACCTTCCTGACTTAAAATGACAACTTTTATGAGACTATTTAAGCGACGAAGTGCGAATCAAACAATGCTTGTTCCAAGAAGTAGAAATGCAATCGATTATTTCATTTCCTTGTCTTTCATAAAAACTGCGCGATTCTCTCTCTCTCTCTCTCTCTCTCTCTCTGAGAATTTCTCCATCTAGTTTTTTCTTAGATGACGAGATTTTCAATCTGAACTATTAAGTGCTGATTTGGCTCCAATAGCGATGTGTAAAATTGGAATGGTCTCCTAAGATCGAGGGAAGGCGTAAAAGTGAAGATAAAAATAATTGTCAGAGGTTTAATACAAGGCTTGGCTTGATATATTCATCTTTAAAAATTATAAGATATATACAAGTTTGACTAATTATTAGTGTGGCAGTGGTTATCATGTCCGTGTGCAAAACCAGAGGTCAAGAGTCCATGACCGTTAGCACTTAATAAGTGAGAGATTAAGTCCTGCTATTTCAGGGTCCGACAAAATCCGAATTTCTCTTTACCAATGCCCAGTGATGCTAGCTTTTAGACTAGATAAGTATATTGAAAACACTTTCCCAACTACGCTTGGAAATTATAAGTGTGGGCAATGAACGATTTCATTGCTACTTAAATCTCGGTAACTCTTTAAAGACGTATTCTTTAATTTAATTTCATCGAGCTTGCATTCTTAAGTGCTTTATTTTGACAGCTTAGCAAGAAACTCAAAGAGTTTTAAGACAGTTCTTACCGAGGAAGAATCATCGCAATTCCCGACACTTCGCAGGAAAGAATAAAAGGTAAACCAGAGTCCATCGATTTGGACATAAATGTTCAATTTTGCTTTGATTAAGATTATCGAAATTTAAGTATTTCTGGAAAACCATTATTTCTAAATAGCGTCTGACATCGATAAATCATAACGTGAAGGAGAAAACAATCTTTGTGAGTGATCGCCATGGTTTTTATCTTAATTCACTTTGTAAATATGGTATTAAAATGTCGCCATATTCCCATTACAAAATCATTCCCTTTGTCCAATTCACGCATCCAAGTCAAGTCAATTTATTTGGTCCCTGCCAGCCTCTTATTAGCACATTCTGCTACAATTTAAATAAGATGATGATCATATTTAAGCAGTGAGGATATGGATTTTATAGTTACGTTTAGATTTTTTTATTCAGACTTGTTTATCTCGCCTGCGCATGTAAAAGATTTGGTAGCTGAAGTATGAAAAAAGAAACTGATCGACGGCATCTTTTTCCAGACACCGCAACTTTAACTGCCTTTATTTGTTTATTTATTCAGCATAACCTTTATTGGGCGAACAAACGTTAAATAAAATTTTAAGCAGTCAAAACGGAGTGTTATCTGCGGAACATTATTATCATTATATCAAATGGCAGGCGTTTTGATAGTTATCATTAGCCCTTTAGTTGACTTCAGGCTTCACAGAGGGGAGGAACATTAAAGTGAAAACAGAACAGAACAGAAGAGTGTTTCAAAGACGAAGGTAGATAAGGTGGAAAAAAGGTGAGGTGAGTACTGTGAAAGTAGTCGAATATGACATACAGTGGGGTCATGGCAGTTTGAAGTCAGAAGTCAACTGCCGGTTAATGGACTTTTTCGCCGTATGAGTATACGTTGCACGGGGTGCACCACGTGGAGTTAAGTCTATCACACACCTCATCTGCGGAACATTAAACATTTAGCACTTTAATGCCCCTTCGGTTAAGTAAAAATTGATTATAACAGCACAGAGATTATTTTAGTGGTTAATTAATTTTTTGGTTGAAGTAATTTAAAAAAAGACGATGAAAACATTGCATTTTCCTACAAGTCGTTTAATTATGTATCGAATGTATGCTTATTCAACTCCGGGCATGATGGTTAGAGTTAGTCAAGGCGGAATGTTTTGATTCTATTAAACTGCTTGCATAGGCCTTGTTAAGGCGGTAATTGCCCTACTTAACTCCTTTGAGACAGAAGCATAACTGCTGTCATATTTAATGTCAAAGCAATTAGCATCGACATTCGCAAGTGTCAGTCTACAAATTGTATTAGCGATATATTTGTAAGTAAATCCTTGAAGTGCTGAAAGGCTTGAGGACCTCGTTTACTAGATATTACAATAATTTCAATTAAAATAAATATGTTTATTCCCTTCTAGTTTATATTTGGTGTCTGTTTTCATTCACAATGTGTACATTTCGAGTCAGATATTTTGCGCTGACTGTGGAGTAATGAGTCGCGTTTCAGTGAGTTGCTCAAAGCAACGTCTAGATTCTAAGTGCAATTATCGTGTCCGTTGGGCTATTCGAATCAACTCCGATTACACTNCACCAAAACTCTTTCCTTGGTAATTAATACGAACTTAAGTTAAAAAAGAAGAAACAGCTGATAGAAGTTCAAAGACAGGTATTCCAATTTAATTTTAGACGAAAAACACGTGAGACTTTGAGGGCCGACACTCCTGAGCGTTTTCCAAATTTTTAACTGGGCTTATATTCTACCCTTAAGCTGTCACACATGACTGATCAGTCCCATGTGTGTAATTTAACTGATCTCAATCACCGGTTTAGTTCAAAGCAGTCCACTATCACAAATTCCTTCTGAATACCTGATACTAGAATAAACACTGGTAAATATCCATTTTGTCGGTGTTTTGACTTTTAATGGTTAATCGTGGGAAATTTTTTTTACGCAAAATATAAAATGTGTGGCTTTTCATTCCCCTTAGAGTTGTAATCTAAAAATAAATTCTCTCGAGGAAGTTCCGACTTCAACATAATTTAATCATCTGTTCCTTAATTGAACTGTAACTCCTTTGTCCAATCTTCTCATCTCTTGAGATATTGGATTAAATGATACCAAATCCTATACACACTAATAATTTATTTATAACAAATGGTAGGTGTTTTGATAGTTATCATTAGCCTTTTAGTAGACTTCAAGCTTCACAGAGGAGAGGAGGAAAATCAAAGTGAGAAGAATTCGGGAGGGGGGATAGAAGAGTGATTCACAGATTTAAAATAGACAGAAAGGCTCAGAAAGTGTAAGATGAGTACTGCTGTAGGTGTCGAAGATGACATACAGTGTTGTCATGGTAATTTGAAGTGAGAAGTCAACTGCCGGTTAATAGACTTTTTTGCCGTATGAGTATACGTTGCCCAGGGTGCACCACGAGGAGGTAAGTCTATCCCACACCCCATACTGACATCATAAAGTTAGCAAATTGCTCACTGTGCATCTACTTAATTCAACCAGGTTTTTTGCTCGAATTCATCTTATATTTTGGCAACACTTCGAGCAATGGAGGGCTCCATTATTTCCGAGCCTTACTGGTCTTCTTAAATGATCAGAATTGTACTTTCCACTTCCATGATTGAGCTTAGGCGACTTCAGCTACTTAAGTAAATAAAGTATAACTAGATGTTAGTTCGTTCTTTGGTAGTCAGCCTTCAGTTTATTTGTTTAAGCACATTTGTGATCTTAGGCGCAGTATAAGATCTGATTTTCAATAAACTGTTAGTTTTGTTCGACGAGCAAATTGATTTTCTCTCAGATGCTAAAAAACGAATAGAAATTCAAAGAACTCTGGAGAATGTTCTCCATTCGTAATTCTTCCTTTATTTATTGTTAGTAAGTATCACAACCAATATTTATCATTTAAGTATATTTTTCCGTAAATATTTCCTCTTAGCACAACATAAGACTTCTCAAATAATTTGATCTTAAATTGAAATACGATTTTGGTGACTTCGATTGTGCACAATTTGTATTAAATCCCATGAAGTATGAATAGATATACTTATTCAGGCCAGTTCTCCACATTTTCTCGCAAATGATTGTGTTCCTACAGTCAAGAGTAAGACGGACTGGCTAAATGGAACCTTGGCTGTTGTTAAAAGTAACTAGTGTATTAATTTTTTGCCAGGTTCTCTAACTTGTATTTTGACCTTATTTCAGCCAAACACTAACGCAGATATGAGGATGTTCGAAGCTACATGTGGTGACACTACGTCACATTCTATTCAATGTCAAATAACTGGAATAAAGGATGCCTGGATATGCAGAGCTAGGGTTAGCCATTAAGGATGATTCATTCAGGCAACCATATCCCGCAAGGACAGTCAAGTCCCCGGTTCACGCGCTATCCGGCGTTCTGTTGGGTCACTGCTATCCAATATTTTGGGGCACAAACTCGTGCGACGATTGGTCGATGCGAAGTCAACGCTCTGTCACACAGGGTTTTGCTCTTATCGCCAAGTCACTCCTTCACTCTCCTCTTGGGCTAGTGGTGTCATGACTTTGTCCTTATTTATCCTTATCTTCCTATCCTTCAATTTACACTGTGAGTTATTATTTATGTTCTTTTATTTTTATTGACTCATTCAAAGGCTCGTATGCTTTATCGCATAGCGTAAAAAAGTTTTTTTTTCACTTTTCAAGATTTTTTGAATAAAGATAGGACTGCTATGGAAAGGTTGAAAAAATAATTAATTCATGGTTTAAACTTAATCTCATAATGATTTATGTTTATTTAAAGATCATTGATATATTGATCAATTAATGCTGTTCTAGTTTAACTCAACCTATTGATTTTTTGATAGGACTAAGTCGGCAATCGAATCTGAAACACCGTTTATGATAGCAATAGTATATCAAATATATACTTATCGGTCTCAAATAGTTAAATTCAGCGCTGTATTAATTATATTTATTCAATTAACGTAGTGTTTGTGTTTTGCTATCTGCTTGAATATTAGAAACTCCCTTTCTCAATAATTTCGTGTAGTACCCTTTTATTTATCCTTATAACTATTTAATGGTATCAGAAATATAATATTTTAAGAGGCTCATGATGAATTTGGCCAATAATCTGTTTATTTTGTTAGCCTTAATGGCCATCAGTGAAGTATTTACATCACAAAATAAATGAGCTGATGTTTAAGAGGTCATCTTGAAGTCCACATAGTCGTAGTCAATCCATTCAGCCCTAAGTCACGCGATGATGAGGCCGGAATAGGAATAGCCATCACCCCACATTGATGTTTACAATATGCTAGCATCTGCTTTCCCCCGACTAGCAACGGTGACCTAGAGATGCGGTTAAAGTAGGTTCAAGTCTTTACTGGCCACCCTTTTTAACCCCCTGAGTGAATCACACGTGTTAGTAAATTTCTTGTCTCATATTTCCGAAGTGTCCTAAACGAACTCAGCTCTACTTCGATTTAGTTAATTATGAGTCATACGTTTCAGTTTACTTCGCCAAATGGCTAGTTTAATTACGTTTATTTATTTATTTATTTCAAATGGCAGGCGTTTTGAT
>UZAE01014474.1:0-14110 GCA_900617975.1 Rodentolepis nana | reverse complement strand
GGGGAGAGAGGGAGGGAGGGAGGGAGGGGGGAGTATGTGTTGTAAACCGCCACGCGATGAATAAAAAAATGTGATTCCTGTCAGACAGGCTGAAGCCGCGAGCTTATTAAACTCTAAGTTCCCAGAAGACAATAGCCCATCTCCCATTTCCAAGTCTTAGTCATCTTGAAAAAGTCTCCAAAAAAGCCACGCCTCGGTGTAAATGTCGAGTGACTTTGGGGAGTAATTGCTTTGGGAGTTTTTCTCTCTCCGACCAATACGATGCGAAATGCCAAATGTTTTTTTACTCCCCATTTGCGGCAGGGATCTGAATTTTAAAATACGAATTTATGATATTAAAAACAGCCTTTTTTCTAATAATAATAATGGTTGAGGTTGATAGTATATTTCGTATTATCAATTTTTTTTAAATCAATTCATAAGGCTGTGCTAAAACTAAAATAATGGTGGGGGAGGGGGGGGGATATCTAGATTTCATAAAATGAATTTCATTTTCAAATGCATTCAGCTCTTCCGGCAGTGGATTGAGTCAATACCTTCAAATTCAAATGTAAATAATTAATTGATGACTGTTTTTTTCAGTTTCATGGGAGCGCTATAAGACAGAGAGGCGAAAGCATTTTTTGCCTGAAATCAGTTCCAGCAAATTAACGTTCCAAAAAGCAGTTTCCTCACTTTATAATATAAAGCGTAATGAAATTGTGATGTGACTTACTGGATCTTAAATTTACTTCGTTATTTTAGGATTATTAGGCAAATTTATATTAGTAGGTTCCGTTAATATATAAATAGATAATTCATTATAATAAAACAATTATTTAAACTATTAAAACTGATTGCCATATGAAATTAAAACATGTGGTTCATTTAGGCTAACCTTTATCAAACACACATTATCATATTTAATTGCACTAATTAATGATTACAGAAATATAATTAAAAACAGTTGTTGAGTACTTTCGATTGACAAAATTAATAAGTTATTGTAAGCATTCTTATTATTATCGAAATTGTATTTTATACCTTAAATTGTTTTTTGTGAATTGTGAAATACCTTTTATTTTCCTTCTTCCTGGGATATCGACTTGTGGATAGTTGAACCTAAAATTAGCCATTCCAATTTCAGGTTTGCATCAAGGTCAAAATTAAAAACCGTAATAATTATCCATTTTATCCGTGCTTTGATGTTCCGATACTTATTTCAAGAAAGAGATGTCTTTTAGAACAAGTAAGCATAGGTACTCGACAGCCTTTCTCACTTTAGACGGTGAATGGAACACAAGACGGAAGATGGAATATTTCTCTAGGGAAAGGTTTTCAACTATTAAAGTCAAGTTATGTACTTTTGCCAATGTCTAGTCTCGTGAATACTTCTGTATTGGACACTGGAGAGGACAGGAGAAAATAAACAACCCTATAACCACCAGTCTGAATAAACAACTTTCATTGGAAGCAAAGTCCAGGTTTATAAGTGGTAGGCAGCAAAAAAATTGGACAAATGCTATAAAGTAAGATGATGAGTACACAGAGATCTGATTAAACTCAGTATAGAAATCTCTATGACAGAGGAAATAGACGGAAATATAGTCTCTGCAAAGGAACAATCGTTACTCGTCTTGCTGATATCCGATAACGACTTTCCAGATGTTTTCGTTTTCGCAACAGCAAAGCCCAGAAAACGAATGCACAATTCGGAATGTACTAATGTGTATCGAATGTGTGGGGCACTGTTTTCGTCCCAGATAGCGCTCAATGACTAAAAACAAGAGAGAGAGGAACACCTGTTCATTCGCCAAAGTATAAATTTTAGAAAAAATCGATACAATTAGAAACTGCTGTCCATCAATTTGGAAAATAATTATTGCAAAATAATTTTGCATTTCTAAGGAATCAATCATATTAATATAGGAAATAATTATGTGAAGGTCTAGGTATTTATTTTCTATTACTGCTTCCTTGGTATCAACAAAAAATAAATACAGTTTGTATTTTTATTTATTAATATATTTATATTATATTTATATAATTTGTTGCATGCTGGCTTCTTTGATCTGCAATAAGGCACTTAAAATAACGTAAATAGTCCCATTGAAATTATAACGCTATTTAGCTCTTGTATGATTGTAATCGAAAGTGACACGTTGAAAGAATGAAGTCAAAAAAAAGTCATAAAACTGTTTAATAAAAAATAAAAAGTGCTTAAATAACGGTAATTAAAATGTTGAAATTGGTTTTGTTCGAATTAGCTGTCCATGGAAGCGTAATCTATTTCAAATTTACAACCTAAAATGTATGCTGCTTTATAAAGCAAATTAATTTAGTAATAGTTTTATATCAAGTGTTAGGCGTCTTGATGGTTATCATTAGCCCTTTAGTTGACTTCAGGCTTCACAGAGAGGAAGGTACATCAAATTGAAAAAAGTCGATAGAAGGGGGGGGGAACAGAAGAGTGTTTCAAAGATATAAAAGAGACAGACAGATACAAAGGCAGAGAACAGGTGAGGTGAGTACTGTGAAGCAGTCGAATATGACATATAGTGAGGTGAAGGTAGTTTGAAGTGAGAAGTCAACTGCCAGTTAATAGACTTTTTTGTCGTATGAGTATACGTTGCACAGGGTGCACCACGTTTTTGCCGTATGAATATACGTTGCCCAGGGTGCACCACGTGGGCAGTTTGAAGTACCAGTCAATAGACTTTTTTCCGCATAAGTATACGTTGCCCAGGGTGCACCACATGGAGGTTGTAAGTACACGTTGCCCAGGGTGCACCACGTGGAGGTATGCCGTTTGAGTATACGTTGCCCATTGGTTTATAGACTTGTTTGCCGTATGAGTATACGTTGCCCGTCAATGGGGTGATGGTAGTTTGAAGTGAGAAGTCAACTGCCACAATGGGGTCATGGTAGTTTGAAGTTAGAAGTCAACTGCCTTTAATAGACTTTTTTGCCGTATGAGTATACGTTGCCCAGCGGTTTATAGACTTTTTGCCGTATGAGGTCTGTTGCCCAAATATGACATACAGTGGGGTCATGGTAGTTTGAAGTCAGAGGTCAACTGCCGGTTTATAGACTTTTTGCCGTGTTAGGGTTAGATCAACTGCCGGTTTATAGACTTTTTTGCCGTATGCGCATACACAATGACATACAGTGGGGTGATGGTAGTTTGAAGTGAGAAGTTGTGACATATAGTGGGGTGAGGGTAGTTTGAAGTCAGAAGTCCACTGCCGGTTTATAGACTTTTTGCCGTATGAGTATACTTTGTAACATACAGTGGGGTCATGGTAGTTTGAAGTCAGAAGTCAAGGCATACAGTGGGGTCATGGTAGTTTGAAGTCAGTGGTCAACTATACAGTGGGGTGATGGTAGTTTGAAGTGAGAAGTCAACTACCAGTCAATAGACTTTTTTCCGCATAAGTATACGTTGCCCAGGGTGCACCACATGGAGGTTGTAAGTACACGTTGCCCAGGGTGCACCACGTGGAGGTAGCCGTATGGAAGTGATAAGTCAACTGCCGGTTAATAGACTTTTTTGCCGTATGAGTGGGTTGCCCAGGGTGCACCGCGTGGAGGTAAGTCTATCGCAACAACTGCCGGTTAATAGACTTTTTTGCCGTATGAGTATACGGTGCCCAGGGTGCACCACGTGGAGGTAAGTCTAAATATACATTGCCCAGGGTGCACCACGGAGGTAAGCCGAATGAGAATACGTTGCCCAGGGTGCACCACGTGGAGGTAAGGTGTAGTATACATTGCCCAGGGTGCGCCACGTGGAGGTAAGACCGTATGATTATACGTTGGCCAGGGTGCACCACGTGGAGGGGTATACGTTGCCCAGGCTGCACCACGTGGAGGTAAGTTTATAAGTCTATTGCACACCCCATGATACCTATCATAACGCCTGCCATTTGAAAACACACCCCGATTTAGTAATAGTAGAAATGTACTTTGTTGAACTGGTTTTAATAACTTTTAATGTAATTGCATATTTTAATAAGAACTGATTCTATATCGGAATGATATTTCAATCCGTAAAGTAACCTTCACGAAGGAAAATTTGCGCACCAAAGGCAAACTTTTGGAAGTTCTTTCCAAAATTTAAAAAAACCTGAAAAAAACTATTTTCTTTTCGGATTAAATCAGCTTAAAGGTGATTAAACTACGAAATGACTTTTGCGGCTTAGGTTATAATGCTCTTTTATATTTCTCAAGAATCATTTTTTTCTGTACCATGCCCTAATCCATACAATTATCGGGTGAGTTTTATTTCGTATTGGCTACATTTTGATAATCGTATCTTTTCGATGAAACCCACTAAGCAATTGAAACGGTGAGCATTTCACTCAATGAACTTCATCATGCAAGAGTGCGAAATGCTTGGTTTTCAGCGCTCCAACTTTTCGACTTAAGACTTGACTCTTGTTGAGGCATCAGCCATTCAGTCTGATTGAAGTGGAAACAATACGATGTAAGGTCCAAAGGACAGTTTTTCTATTAATGAAATAACTAGCCTTATAGGGGCTTGAATATTTGATGAATGATTGGCTTGTTGATCAGCCAATAATCACATTGAATACTCCTCCTCAGGTGGTGAGACTTATCCGCGTGTGAGCAAGGGGAAATAATGATCAAAAACCGGGTGAATAGAGAAGAAAGCCTTGAATTTCCCTCGAAAGGGACGAATGTACTCGACTGACACGTAGTCAACCGGCGCTACATATGAGGCACATGAGGCCTTACAATGTCCATCCCATTTCATCCTTAAATTTCACCACAAAGGTCGGATGAAGCATTCGACGCCCAGTTTTTCATCAAATTGGCTAACGCTTCCTACAACCTGCTTAGCATCCGCTTTCCAAACATTTACCATAATTGAAAAAAATGAGCAAACTAAATCTTTATTGCTCCTTTAAGTAGAACTGTTAGTACCCTTAGAATGACACGAGGAGGGGGGTGGACAGAATTTAATTAAATTTGCACTGCAAAATGATAATTTTCCGATATAAATTTATTTCCACCTGAATGATTTTGAAATGGTGTTATCGCATGTTTAATTTTTATTAATAATTTGCGAAAATTAAATATAGTAATAGCACAATCTTATACCTATAAGATAAATAAAAAAAGGTCATACTATACCCATTTTATATGGTTACCATCTTTAGGATCCTTCATTATTTGCATAAATTATTCCAAATCCTACAGGAAGGACTCTAATGCAAATGGCCAATTAAATCGATGCTGTTATCACTTAGAGGAAAACTTCTTTCTAACCTTCAAACATCCGGAAAATGAAAAGGGAAACAGGTACAGCATCTTGACTGGAGTATTCCAATCAGAGCTTTACGCAATTATTTATTACGGACAAGTTGTCAGCTGTAGTAGCAAAGTCGACATCACTGCCTCAACGCATTAATCAAAACCTCTATGGAGTAAGGAGGCTGTTGGCAATTGTATGCGTAAGTTAACTGAAACGGATTTTGAAGAGATAAAATCGATAGGCAACTCCCATTGCTGACATTGATCGGGCGTCACTTTCGGAGAATTACGCTTATAGTTACGCCATCATGCGTGGATGTTTTCACTTAATTCACACACACACACACACAATAGATGATTTTCTAGTTTGGGATTGATATAACAATTGTGGTAGACAAATTTACAATTCTATTTGTTTCACAATCGACCGTCTTCCTAGCAATTAGTCTACTCAGGCATAAAATCGTTTCGCACTCCGTTAATTTAAACTTAAAAAAAAGGAGGTTTAAAATCGCCAAAGGAAAAAAATGTAATTGGTAATAAAAATACATTGTTGTCTATATGCTGAGTTTTATTCAGTACCTTCAGTTGTAACTCTTGAATTGAAATTATTTTCTCTCTGTCTGTGGGAAATTTTTCGTAGTTAACAAGAAAAGTTCGTGTTTTTTTTTGTTCTATATGAAAGACGTCGTTTTTATAACTCTTTATTGCATTTTCTTAACCATTACTTAAGAATTTTATTCAAGCAAACTTGATTTAATTTTGTAAAAAATTGGCGTACAACCATTTGGCTTCCAGCAAATATGATTCCCAATGTGTCAAAAATGTTTTAAAACGTCTCTTTAAAAGGGCGCCAGCGTCAAATCTTGGGGCAAGAAAACTTATCACTTTTTATTCTAACCGTAAGTTTACAACATATTTGAACACTCTCACAGACGCTAAACACTGTTAGAAAATTTATCAGTTTGAAACAGGACTATTATCAGTTTGCCTAAAATCTAGGAAATCACATTTATCCGTCTGCAATTAAAGTCTCATACTTTTCTAATTAGTCCTGAATGACTCCACTAATTGAACTAAGATTTGAATTTTTTAATCCAGAAATTTATTGTATACTAATATTGGAATGCAATTATAAGTAGTATTTGCTAGTCAGGAAATGATAGAGAGGAAATTAGTAATAAAGCAAATGCTTTTGCGAATAAAATAGTGTAGATATTACATCATCATTCGGTTCTATTAACCAATGAAAAGGTGGTGCATCTGGCCGTTTTATGACCGCGTTTGAGCTATTTCATTTTACTGAATTGGGGTGTGCAATAGACTTACCTCCACTTGGTGCACCCTGGGCAACGTATACTCTATTATTCGGCAATTGGCTTCTGACGTTAAACTACAATGACCCCACCGCATGGCATATTCCACCACTCCCATAGTACTCACCTTACCTTTTTCTCTACCTTTGTGTCTGTCACTTTTACACCAGTGAATCACTCTTCTCATCCCTCTCTCACCGTTTTGTGACTTTGATGTTCCTTCCCTCTTGAAGACCGAAGTCAACTAAAGAGCTTATGATAAATATCATAAAACCTACTGAATTTGCGAATTTTATTACGTACTACCTACTCAATGAATAAAAAAAGTGTATCACGAAAAATCCGCTTTAAGATTTTCCTATTCGTTCCCTGGATAAGTGATAAAGTTCATGGCCTTGAAGCGCAGTGGTTGTTGACAGGTGAATTAATCAGAATTGTCGGTTCGCCCTCAATCTGACTTCAATCTGTNAGACTTACCTCCATGTGGTGCACCCTGGGCAACGTATACTCATACGGCAAAAAAAGTCTATTAATCGGCAGTTGACTTCTGACTTCAAACAACCATCACCCCCCACTGTATGTCATATTCGACTACTTCCGCAGTACTCATCTCACCTCTTTTCTACCTTTTCTACCTTTGTCTTTGAAACACTCTTCTGTTGCCCCCCCCCCTCTCGACTGTTTGTCACTTTGATATTCCTCCTCCTCCTCTCTGTGAAGCCTGAAGTCAACTAAAGGGCTAATGATAACTATCAAAACGCCTGCCATTTGATATAAATATATACATGTAAATTAATTCTTGTTCGAATTTTGTTATTTCTGCATATTTCATCACCAATATCTACTATTAATAATATTTCTATGATTCTGTGATTTAAGTGCTATTTTTTTGACAATGACTATATGCAATCCTATTGTTGCTAGCCGACAATGGCACCCGGCTTAAACCAGTCAAAACTGAATTTAATTCACCATTTAGTATAGGACGTAGTAGGGAGCGAATAATATCATTTTAGTATGTTGGTTATTCTTTTTAAAAATTAAAACTTTAAATTTTGTTAATTAACTAATTTTTTGACCTCTGTTTAACAATTTTTCGGGATACCAAACTTCATTGTGTGTTAATGCATTGAATTTCAATATGATGATATAACTGTGAATACAATAACCCAGCTTTCAATGCTTTTGAAAAACATTTTTATTATATTTTCTGACAAAAAATACCGATCTGTAAATTTCCATTGTGAAATTTATAAAAATTAGATTATGGCCTAGTTCTTCCTTTTATTGAGGCCTGGTTAACTGCGAACGGTATGTTGAAGCATAGTGATCACGCGAATCAACTCCTATCGCTATTATTTCCGCTTAACTGACCATCATCAATGTGAAATGAAAAAAATGTGTCTTAAGTTCATCAAAACCTTAGAAGCTGTGGCTATCGTTTTCATTTGTCTTACTCTTGAAACCAGATAACGGTATTGTTATACAGACACAAGGAAGCATGTGCATAGTTTTCTATACAGGCAGAGAAAGCTAGATTTCTGCAAAAATTTCTCCTTGTCACATTGTCACGGAGACAGGAATTTCCGGAATAGCATATTTTGAGTGAGAATTTAACTATGCATCTTTATCCCAACCCCCCTCCACTGATTTTGCTTCAATGACAAACTGAATATAGCAAAAGTGACAATGCATTCTCTGGCTGCATATGCCATTAAAATAATATATCTAAATGTTTCTAATACCTGTGCCCTGAATTTGGGAGGGAAATTCTAATGCATTGAAGTGTTGTATAAGTTGGGAATAACCATGACGCAATTAAAATTAATCATTTAACCATTCATTGGCAATACGAGCTGCGCTAAAAGTTAATAACCGAACTAATTCACTTCAATTTTGTTCATGAATTCAAAAATTTGCATTAATACAAAGCCTCTGCAGATATGTAATATTAGAAAAAGGACACTGGTGAAATTTCAATTTGTGGATCTTTAGTATATCCAGGAAATGATTTTGCAACTTCGAAAAAAGACAAAACCCCATCGGGGAAATAAAAAGGAAACACTTCAAAACAACTTTGGATATCATTTCGACATATCGGGAGGCATGTAGCGGATTGCTACCTTAGTAAAGCCTGACCGACTCAGCCCTAAGTAAAGCCTGACTGACTTAGAAATCTCTATGGCAGATTCTCCTGACTCAGAAATCTCTTTGGCAGATTCTCCTACATCTAGACCGACTCAGAAATCTCCATGGCAGATTCTCAAACATCTAGCTACCGGCTCAGAAATTTCTATGGCAGATTCTCCAACATCTAGCTAGGAATCAGAAATCTCTATGGCAGATTCTCCAACCTCTAGCTAGAGAACAGCTAAGCTATAGCTCAGCTATAAAGAAAACAGACGTGTAGCACGGAGCGCGTTTATATCTATGGCAGATTCTCCAACATCTAGCTAGACTCCCAGAACCCATAACCCATAACCCAGCTATAAAGGAAACAGACGTATAGCACGGAGCACGTTTATTCAGGATGTATATTGCGGATCAAGTGTACACGCAGGGAGCTACTCATGATCAGGATGGGGGATTAGGTTAAACAGAGGTTGATGATTGGTCACTGCTTGTACGGTCACTGCACACAGAGTTGTACGGCCGCACCTCCCAATCCTGGCGAGAAGATATGCAGGCATACGATGACGCACAGAGCGATAACGTGTCCCACAGGCAGATCTGTCTCGAGTTCCTTCAGAAAGAGTATACATTTCATCCTCGCGATACTAATTTAATTATAAAAAAATTATTTTTTAGGATGTCGAGTAAATACATTAGAAAATGCTTACCTTTTCTGTTTTATTTTCAAAGTAATAAGCAACTTGAAAATAGTTGATTATGGGAGTTGAAGGGATAGCCTCAATTTTAGAATGAAAGAAGTAAAGAAATTAAAGGTTATTGCTTCATTTGAATTTTGAATTTACCTACTTAATGCCTCTTTCTAATAATAATTATTATTATTGTTCCAAGTTCTATCCTCTGAATCACAGGATTGATTATTTGATTTCAAGTGGTCGGTAAATTGTTAACACTCGGGGTGCTTGGGACGAATATGGGTAATTAATTATAATTGAAAAAAAGAGTCTCACCATATAAATCACCTCGTGTTTTTCCCTGATAGTCAGCAGAATCCTATAGTCTGTTCATTAAAATGTTCAGTTGTTATATTCATCGTGGGTGTGTGATAGACTTACCTCCACGTGGTGCACCCTGGGAAACATATACCCATACTGGAAAAGGTCAATTAATCGGCAGTTGACTTCTGACTTAAAACAACCATCACCACACTGTATGTCATATTCGACTATTTCACAGTACTCATCTCACCTTTTCTCTACCTTTGTGTCTGTCTGTCTTTTCTACATATTTGAAGCACTCTTCTGTCCCCCCCTCCCACTCTCGACTTTTTTCACTTTGATGTTCGTTCCCATCTGTGAAGCTTAAAGTCAACTAAAGGGCTAATGATAACTATCAAAACACCTGCCATTTGATATAAATAAATATTCATAGCTTATTTGAATATATTTGACCTTATGTTGAATGGAAGTGGAGGGAAGGAATCATTTACTGTTGGAGCACGAAGTTGACTTGCTGATTCCTGACATTGGACTCCAGTGATAAGTGCGATAATGAAGATGTTAGAGAAAGCATACCGCTACACCCTTTGTAGTTCCTCAGCGTTTGAGATCAGTGTGCATTTCCATTTAGGCGAAATTACATAACCACAGTGGTTAACATGCATACCAGCTAAATTGGAGCTCACGAGCTTGATACCTATCGGCTGCAATTCAATTAAATGGGCGATCTAAATCCGGCCAATAAGAGAAAGATTGAATGGGATCTCCACGTAAGAAAAGCCTCTGAATACCTTCCTTCTACTCCGGTTAATTGCTTGTTTGTGCTTCGCATAAAGGCTCTGCAAGAATCTCACTGACCCTTTGGCTCCGTTTACGATGAGCACAGTGAGAAGTGTAGTAAGAGTTTTACCTTTTTTCAATGAAATTTTTGGAATGTCAAATAACACGTATTCCGTAGAGAGTTCTACATGCAAAACCTCGCATAGTTGAGTTGATTATCGTGACTCTTAGAACTTAAACTCTGCAATAACGCACTGAAAAAATAAACCCACTGCATATTTGACGGAGAGTAAACAATTCTGTCTGGGAAGTATGATTTATGAAGGCACGATTGGAAGGCTCCTATAAATTCACTTCGACTGTACAGTGTGTGCAGTCTTTTTTCTCCCTAGCACACGTTTTGAACACATAACTCTTTTGGGGGAAGCGAACTCCAAAAATTTGTTGTCTGCCTTTTGCACAAAGAAATAGAAGTAATTGCTTTACAAGATATTAAGTGAATTGGACAACCTTCCAACAAACTTAAAGAATAACTGTAATATAGGTGTTAATTTTTTTTCAAAGAATATTGTAAAATAATATACAGCATGAAGCAGAGCATCATGTTGATTTTCTCCCTTCAATTTTTCAAATCAAGTATCAAGGAAATAAGCATTTTTACTTTTTGGATTAGAGCAGATTAAAAATATGACAATACATTAGCATTTGGTCCAGCGAAAAATAACTCCAAATTTTTAAAAAAGAGAGAAGGCAACTCGACAATTTCCATCATATCGGGCTTTTAATTGCTTTCTTTAATAGTTTTAACTAAGCCAGAAGTCTAACTTAACGTCGAGACCTTTGAGATGAAATTGCATTTCAAGTTCTCTATGGGAACACTTTCTATGGGTGGAAGAAGTTCCCATTCAGGTATCAATCTTTCAACAAATAATGCCTCAGAACGACTTTTTAACCACATAAATGGTTTTTGTTGTTAAAAAGTGAACGCCTCAACTCATCCATATTCAGACTGAAACAAATTTTCACAAATATGACTCTTTCAATTAAATAATGCAGATTTATGTCTTTTGTTGACATTTTCGCGGTGGTTAAACATTTTTAATTAAATCAAATACGATGATGATTCAGAAAGAGCAAAATTTTGGCGCCTGTTGAGTTTACTGTGTGCTTTTCAATTGTCGATTTTATTTCAATTATTTCACCTAAGCTTAAATAGTCTAGCCAAAATAAATAAAAAAAACAAGAATGGATCTTCTAATTATATCAAAGTTTCATAAAAAAATTAAACAAGGACGTATATTTTAAAGAAATAGTTGTTTATTTAGGAAAATATCATTATTTATTTATTGAAATAATTGAAATAAAGGCTTTAGAAAATTTCATGCACTATAGAAATTGACTAACTATAACACGCTCAATTATGCCTAGATTTATTATATTGGTACTAATTTCTGCAAATCATTCATATCGGATCTTTTTTAAATTAGGTCCATAGTAAAGGAAAAAAATCGATATTTGGAATGGGCACTGAAAAGAAAATTGGTATGTGAAAAAGCGAAATAAAAGATTCACAGCAAACGCAATTCGAGCAAAGAAGTAATTTTTTTGAAATGTTTAGACGGAAATTATTTTTATTTGGAATTAAAATTAGCCTAGTTTAGTCAAAATTTTAGGAATGGGTAATGGAATACACTCTACCCTGGCAGCTATTTGACAGGAAATGAAAACGCCATAGGTTAAATAAATACGCAAAAAAGGCAAATATTTTAACTCAAGTTTGAAGTTTTAATTTTAATCACTTAAAATCTGCTTCGAATGACATAAAAGTAGGTAAATTAAATGCGCAGTTTTAATTTTTCTTTGCAATGCGCAAATAAAGGGGGGGAAATAGTATCAGATCAGAAATCAAGGAGGGGTAGAAAAAGTGAAAAGCTGATGAGAGGTACCTGATTTATTTGGGAAGGTTAAAAATGAAAGGTCAACCGTCATATTATCCGTAAGTCGAAAGTGATTCAACCAAAGAGTGGATATGATCAGCAAGTGGAAATTGAAGCTTCCCAAAGCGATAAATATGGAGTAAATGTGGAATAAAATTAAGGACTTGGTAATCAGGCTTAAATTTGGGAAACAAATGGCTTAGTTCACCAGAAATGCAAATTTTTTAGATTAGCCTTCTTATTACAGCCAAATCTGTATTATCTTATTTAATAATTCATTTTCATCAAATTAAAAGTGGAATGTTCAGTAGACTGAAATGAGAAGTTAGGCATGTCGTTAAAGTGGCCATTAACGTGACTTATGCATTAATTCATGATCAAATGTTTAATTTTTATTGTTACATTCCTTGGAGAATTACGATGATTAAAACTTCGTGTTCTAAGATTTTATTTAAGCCCTGTATTCTGTAGCAGATTCCACACAAATCGGTACTCTTTGATAAAATTTGTTATCTCCTTCAGAAGTCTCCCGCAGCGTCCTCTACCTTAATTAATTGTTTCCACAAATTGGTAGCCAATGTTCAAGGCGGTGGAAAGTGAAGCATAGAGGAGGAAGCACATTCATTACATCCATGGCGATTGACAAAATATGAAAAAGTGGGAATCGATAATTATTTGATTAGAATTTTACACACGAAATAGTTTGATAGCACAATTGCACCTTCTAGAATTTTCTAATGCATACGAGATTTCTTTGATCAACTTTGATGACGTTAAAAGCTCCACAATGCAAGATTGTTGTTTACTAATGCATTACTTCCACCTCCTTTCCGCTCTTATTGTTAAATCGATAAACTGTTAGAGAGATTGGTGAATTAATGTGATTGGAATAGGAATGAAAAATTTTTATCATCAAATAGTTTATTACAACTGTCGCTTCAATCATAGTTGTTAACGAATACATCCCAGAGCATGATATTGAATCAAAAATATTTGTTCAGATCTGCTTGCATAGCTCTAACGACGAATAAAACTAAATGCCATACCTGACTGTTAGCTCTTGTTTCGCAAAACTTACAAACAACCTAATTTTGGGGTGTGCGATAGACTTACCTCTACGTGGTGCACCCTGGGCAACGTATACTCATACGGCCAAAAGTATATGAACTGGTAGTTGACTTCTCTATGTCATATTCGGTATATGAACTGGTAGTTGACTTCTGACTTCAAACTACCATCACCTCACTGTATGCCATATTCGACTCCTTCCACAGTACCTATCTTACCTATTCTCTGCCTTTGTATCTGTCTGTCTCCTTTAAACTTGTCTCGTTTTTTCGTCACTTTGATGTTTCTCCTCCTCTCTATGGAGCCCGAAGTCAGCTAAAGGACTAATGATAACTATCAAAACGCCTGCCATTTGAAATAAATAAAATAAATACAACCCAATTTCGTGTTGGTAGCAATTCAATTTAATATTTTCTAGCCAGAAATTTCTTAGCCGAAAATTTCACGCTTAGCTAATAGCGAATTATACTGAGATCAGGTGATTCCCCGAATTTGCCCTAAACGGGAAACGATGATTGGGAGAGTGAAAATACGTAACACAACGCACTTTTTTTCCGTCTCTCAGGAAGTCGAAGGTTTATAAAAAGTTTATAGGTTTGATTCCTGTTTATTTCACAAAATAGTT
>UZAE01014473.1:0-14130 GCA_900617975.1 Rodentolepis nana | reverse complement strand
TTCCCCTCTGTGAAGACTGAAGTCAACTAAAGGGCTAATGATAACAATCAAAACGCCTGCCATTTGATATAATAATATATTTATTAGTAAGGAAGATGCTTAAAACGTCTTATTACTAACGCAGGTATTCAAAAGACAACTGCCATGGACCTTTTCAATCAGAATTATGACTTCGAGTTCAATGTAAAGCAAGCACGCAATGCGGCGCTTTCGTATACTTAGAGAAAAATGGTGCTAAAACATGGGATTAGGCATTATGATTGGGATAAAAAGACAAAGGATGGGGTGGGGGGGGGGGCTTGAAAGGTGTGAACAATGAGTAACGTCTGTTTAAGCCACTTTCTATGGATTGATGTTGGACTTCAGATGTTCTTGTCGTCATTTCAGCTGTGACCTATTAAAAGCCTACTGGATTTGGAGCATTCCTCAATACCTACTTCTCTTTTTTACTTGACTAAAAATATTTACGCGTACACTTTGTAATGCCATTGTTCAAAATCCAAAATCCTGACGCCCATCTCTTTCCTTCTATCTCGTTTCTCTGACTTACCTCTTTGTTCTCAATAAAGTTCCTCAGCAGTAAAGTGTTTACAAGAAACTTCGTTGCCATTTTCTTATATATGTTAGATAATATTGTGAACAAGTAGACTAGAGACTTGGCTCACTGCGTTAAAGTTTTCTCCATACTGAAAAATATAGCATAATGAAATGATTATGTAATAATCAATGCCAACTAAAATTATTTACTAGAATATTATATTCTCAAAATTGGTTTTGATGCTGATAGATGATTTTCTGTAACCTAACTGGCTTTTCTATTTTTGGCTATTGACATTGAATCATTATTACTTTAAGGTCAGTCTGTCTTCATTAATGGCAGCACATCTCCAAGTTATTTAGAAAGTCTGCCAAACAAAGTTTAAGGGAAGGTGTCCAAAGAACGCCAACGAAAGGTAGGACATAATTGAGCGTTTATATCAATTTGTGAAAGAATAACTAACTAGTGAGTACACAATACCTTATAAACTAGCGGGTATAACTGAATGCCTTGTATATTCACTAATTATTGTAACGATCACGATATTTATGTCTGTTCATTAAGTGAAGCGAAACCCTGTCTGGCTTATCTTCGAAATGTCAAAGGTGATAAATCTTGGTTCCTTTTTATCTTTTGAATAAGTGGATTTTGAGGAAAATGGAAACTGCATGTTTGCAGTTATATGGATGTTACTTTTAGGTAATTGAGTAGCAATACTCCCTAAAAATTTTAAAATACAAAGGATCCTTGGTCCCAAAATTTTACGATACAGTTAATTGATGTACAAACTGTCGTAAACTCCTTTTACTATTTATATCTTTTCACATTTGATTCAAAGAATTTCTCTATTACGATGAGAATTACTTATATTGGAAAGCACAAAGAAATTTATGGCGTGATCCAAAATAATAATGAAATTCGATTAATTGGTTACAATCGAAAAAAAGAATTTACAGTGAATACTTTGATACCTTGGATTTATCAGGTTCGAATGAGGAGAGGGGTTGGGGGGGGGGCGAGGGAGGGGGGTAGGAGGGAGGAAGTGCTATAAATTGGTTTGAATTTCCTAACTGATTAAACATCAGTAAATCCAACACTGGTGTAATGAGTTTTGAAGAAAAAACCGACAAATCCTTTTACTTATCATTCTTCTTTTGACTTAAAATATTTCCCAAATCAAGTGAATGGCCAAAAAGGTGAGTATATGAATGCTCCAGGACGCCTACTCACTTTCCTGTTTAGGTATCGTTGGTTCATCCCTTAGCAAACAGATATTTTTCTTCGATGGACTAACGAGCTATGAGGAGTACAGTCAAATGTTTTGCCTATCCAAAGGCGAACGCCTTTTTCTTGAAAAGTCTTCTTTTTATTCCTGCTTTAAGTTACAACTTTATTGAATGTATGAGAAGTCCTATAAGCTATTGTGATGATAATATGATTAGGCTTCCAAGGATTATTAAATTCCACCGTTCTTATTTCTATAAGAAAAAAGAAGAAGTTCAAAAATTAAATAGTGGAGGATGTAGTTATCCTCTTCGTGATATACTGAATAAAATTAGCTTTCCAGTTATTCATAAGATGTTAATAATGAAAATTAGAATCCGACAAATGGACACATTTACGTCATTACATTCAGTTAAAACAAAACATTTCTTATAAGGATTAAGGAAGTATGGAATTAACCCTTTTTATAAACAGCGCAAATAGATTTTTCTGATTGGCTTTCTTAGACTAAAATAGGACCTTATCATTAGTATTATAAAGCAATTTCTTTAATTAATTGGGGATAGTTCATACGGATGCATAGTTCGATTTGTGTAACGTCTGGCTTTCTACACGTTGATTGCTGTTAGAAGATAAAGAAGAACGACTATTTGGGAGCTCGAAAGACCGCGGTAAACAATTAAAGAAAACACGGGCAACTGAAATATTTTGTCAATTCAAAATGAGTCATATTCACCAGCAGTTAGTGAACAGCTCAGATAAATAAAGGAAAACCTTCCGGACTTCATTATAAACTCCTGTTTGGACGCACTACTGGAATACTTTGCTATCTGCTGTGTTCAGGTGCTTCTCTTTGGTTAAAACCTAGAAATCCCCAAACCTCATCCCCTTCCCCGATAACTGATCGATCTAAAACACCGAGCAAAACTTGTAAGTATTATCAACCAGTTCAAATATGATTTCAAGGTTTAGTGCGAGATTTTGAAGGTTTATTGAATACGGGCGAATAAAAAATAGTGGCCTTTTTCTTACTATTGCTTAAAATACCCTAGTGCTGCCTATAAAGACTCCATAGTTGTATAAAGTGAGGTTGGAAATAATTTTCCACTCTCTTTGTTTAGTTTTTCTTATTGATTCTGTTAAAAGCGGAGTAGGAAATTCCAAAGACACTCAAGTATTTTAAATTGTAGTAAGGCCATGAACACGCATCAATCCCCTTAACTAAATTTGACTTTCTGGAACAAAGTCATTTACTTCCTGGCTGCACTTTTATTCATCAAATCGGTGATGCTAAATAGATTCCAAGTAACTCTGAAAGTTCAACTCTTAAACGACGATCTAGTGACGCAAACCACTGTTTAAATAAAATAATATGAAATAATAATTTTTTTATTTTCATCGAAATATTATGAAACTGAAATCACATGCCGATTACCAAAAAAGTGGCCTACATTGTTGATCGCGTAATCATTTCAAAAATTGAGTTAAACTGGTTTATCTGTGATAAGTGGTGGGATTTTTATTTTCTGAAAAACAATTGTAATCAGCTGTCATTTCTGCATGTGCCCTTTTCGAAATGAAATTTAATTGAAACCTTTTAAGCAACCTTTTTGATGCGTTCATTTATTTTAACCTGGCACTATAAATAGTGAAGAGAAAGGTGACAACGGCAATTTTCGTGTCTTCAATGGCCTTCACGAATTAAAGCAAGAGAGGTGCGCTGAATCAATTAAATAGCATTTAAGTGTAGCGGGGAAAAGAGGACTGTATTTCTCATAACAAGTGCAAGCACTTCAAATTTAATTACTTTATAAATTTATTTTAATTAATCAATTATTCCCTTCGCTTTTTTTATTTTTCATTTTAATTAATTCATGCCGTACCCATCCATGCCAAAGATATTTAAATTATCTCCTTTAATGGCTTACGTAAAAATAAGCCTTGACTAAACCCTAAATATGCAATACGATAGAAGCCTCTAGCATATGAAAATTGTCCCAATTAGTTTCACAACCTTAAAAATATCGAGGAATCAGAGTGTATGGAGAGAAGAGCGTTTGATCATTGAAACAAAGTCAAGTTTTTGCTAAGTTGAATGTTGGTCGGTTGAGAGGTTACTGCATTTGATACCGCATTTACTCGCTATGTGATCAAAAATGGCGACGAAGCTTTCAGACTGTTCAGAAGCGCTTGAAAATTCTTTGTTCAGCCCTGGTAGCATTGTGCACACCGCTAGACGAAATAGTTTGGAAAGAAGATATGTGTAATAGTAACTTGTAACGAAATGCCAATTTTACCTATTATGAAAGGGTTCAGTTTTAAATACTTAAATATAATTTACTCAATAAGGCTTTTTATGAATGCCTTGCACATATTTTATCTATTACTCACAACTAGCTATAAGTGTGCTCTTTTTACATCGCTAAGTTTGATTTAAGGTTAGTTTTTAAGGATTTTTTTCATCTCGAGGAGCTATATTCATTTAAAGTTTCATGTTTACGCCATCTGAACAAATTTCTTATACGCAAAGTAGTGAAAGTTCCTCATTCCTGAAACGAGGTTGGACGATATTGCTCATCTAGCCTAAAAATATATACCGAGCTTTAAGTTGGTGGATGTCAGTAGTTCCGGTATATTAAAAATAATAAAATAATTTCCACTCATTTTCAAGACTTTTGTATAAACAACCTGTTATTCCATCTTCTGGAGTATAATTTACTATTATTTTTTTCATGAACAATAGTGTCAAACTAAATTTTATATATTATTGGTACAACAATGATCTCAGATTTTCTGAGTACTAGATATCCTATTTTTAAAGATAGGCAATGATTTTCCGTAATATTAGTCCATGACTGAACCCACCATCAGAAAGTGTACTCGTTTACTTCTTTAAGGAATATTTTAACTTACGTACAAGCGCCTTCACATGATAAAATTACAATGTTCTCCCACGTCCACCCCCCCGACCCCTAATGCACATGAAAAAAATAAGTAACCGACAGATTACCATAACAATTTAAACGTGTAGTTGATTTGTGAGTCGCCACTACCAGGTGGCTCACACGCACCCACTTAATCGATGCCAAGTAACCAATTAGCGCACTCGAAAGTTCATTAAGCACAGAGCAAGCATTTTGTTAGCAAGCCTCCGTTATATCGTATTTCCATCTCTTTGTTGCGACGTGGTAGACTCTTTTTCTCGGCAGAAATCCAAGGAGCAAATTAACTGCCAGTCTCACAATTTACAGCTCCAAGGCTAGGCGTTTTTGTAAGTATGCCTTTTTTGTCTATCTCCGTGACTATTATACCCTAACTTTTGTATAGCCACAATATTCTAATGGAATAAAGTATTCTCATTTAACTTGTCATTGATATACGGGATATACGAAGATTCATTTTAATGATTAATAATTTGTCAATAATACGAGTTTCCTATCAGAATTTTCGACGACACCGATTAAACCTCTAGTGACGTTTACAAATAATGAAATTAGTGTGATTGAAAAAAGATTATTATTGTGCAATTCTTTTTTGAGTCTCTCGTCTTTGAAAGGATACAATATGCCCAATTATTGACATAATTGACTATTTATTGGCCTTTGTATTGCTGTTGAAAATAATTGGTCTTAAAAGATTTCAAAATTCGAATTCAGTATAAATAGGCTTATCTAACATTTTTTGCATTTAAAATGTTTTCTCAGTGCACTCTCTTATAATATCAAATATTGCTCAATTTTAACTATATATATTTAATTGGGAAAATTAGACAACTGAACAGCATATTATTAAATGTGATTTTAAAATTATATTTGAAGTTAGTAATTCCATAACCAAAATATATATCACGAATAACACATTTTTGAAAGGCGCAAGCAGTCCTTTTTTCGGTAAATAATTTTATTGAAATAAAAAAATGCAATTTAAATTGCTTCCATTACAGTTAAGTATTACTTAGCGAAATGCCACATTGTTAATCAACAAGCCGTGGCTGTAATGATTGATATTAACATTTTATTTCATTTCAGTAGAATTACTACGTTATTTTATATAAATTAACCACGATAAATAAATAAGTAAAGGGAATAACGAAAGTTCTATTATTTATTAACCATTGATCTACCTTAAACGAACCTCATTACCAATTGCTTTAAATGATACATTAGTTCGAAATAATAACCAATCAGAAATCCCAATTCCTCTTCCTCTTATTCGGGTCATAATTTTCATAATACTTCGAGTTCAATACAGTTGGCTTAACTAATATAAATTGATAAATCTTATTATTATTATCACAATCACATATTTTAAAATAGCTTTTTTAATCCATTCTTAAGAACAAACATGCACACAAAGTGGTCCTACCTGTTAAAATTCAACTATTCTTGATTATGTCATTATCCCTTTACCTCGCCTAGGTAAAATTCACTAACACTGAGAACACCTAAGCAAAAAATTTTCTTTGGCGCAAAATCGTTGAAAAAGATTTGACGAAGGTGTTTATAAGAGTACGCTCTACACAACGACGAAAAATATTCCGAAGTACATTAAATAAAGTTCACTCTAAGTCTTATTGCGCATGAGTTGATAGTCTGTTTGAAAACATTCCAAGCAGTTTCTCTAATTTGCAACGTATATATGTGTAATTTAAATCATAAGAACTCCAAATGGTGGATCATGTAAAAATTGCTTGAAATTAATGGGGAATGGAATTTGTATTAGTATTAATTAAAAGTTAGTTAGAGAACATTCAATATCTGTATGCTTTAAGTGAATTAAAATCTGATTGTAAAAGTGCTTACAAAATTGCCCTACAATGCAATGACCAAATAATCATATAAAAATGTTGATTTTCAGCAGTAACTGAAAGTAAGTTCAGAATTAAGCAGAGGAGTAACTTAACTGATGTAAATTTCAGGAAACTTTCATTTTATTTGATTCAGTGTTTCATTGTTCTATTTATGTTCAATCGCTCGAGGCTTTTGAGTGGATAAACAAAATCAGGAGATTTCCGTTCAGTTGATCAGTTTGGATGGGTGGTTGCGCCATTGTATAATTTTTATCGTAACTGTCAACGCAATAGTCGGATGAAACCAAGAAAAAATACTTGATATTGTTGTTAGCTTTTAATGAATTCTTCGGAACCTATGACACTTTCGATCTGCAATTGAAACCTTTCTTTATTCTAGATCCAGTTCTACATATAAGAGCTTAAAAGAGCTTTGAATTTAATTATACTCTTTATTGGACTAGTGACAAATAGAAAATTAAAACCGATAAAGTTTTGAGCAATAGACACGCTTATTTTGTACCGAATTGTCAGAACCAAAATATTTATACCAGTCTCTATAAATAGGAAAATAGATGAATAATTCTTATCGATTCGGAATAATCCACTATTTATTTCTTTTTAATCCTTTTTAGCTACTTGGAAATGTCATCTACCACTCAAAATGATCACATGGAAACGGTGAGCCTACCATAAGTTAACTCTTATCAGCGAAACATATATTATAACAAAATTCCATATATTTTAGAGTGATAATTTAGAGCATATTGGGTTGGCTCGACCTAGAAAGCCTAAAAACCACAAGCCAACTACCATAATCTCTACAGACGGCGAAAAGATAGAACACAAACCTGTGAGCACTGATGACTTATTCACGAAACCCAAAGAATGTTCTACTTTGGAGGACACATTAAGGTAAATTTGACCACTTAAACCATTAGCATTAAACATTACAACTTTAATAAACTGCGCAGCTAACGTGTGCTTCTGTTGAGTTTAAGATTATAAGATCGGCGCTTATTAATGTTCGACAGGTGCCAGGACGATCGTCCACGCTCATTTTTTTCTTCAGTTAATGAGAAAGAGCAATTTTTTAGATATCTTCATTCAATGTAACCTCGCTTAAAATTTTCTCAAACAAATCTGAGAATTATTCTGAGATTGATTTGACTATATTGCCGAACCGTAAATAGGTTAGGCTTAACAATCAGACAAGCCCCTAAATGGGACTGAAAAAATTGTACCGTTCTTTTATTAAATCTTCCTGGATTAGAATAAAGCTTTGCTCGACATTTGACCTAATCATAGCTAAATTTCAAGATGTTAAACTATGCCGAAGTGGGATCGAAAATCAGTATAGAATTTTTTTGGTTTTATTGAACGCAATTAGCTCGAAACCTAAAATAAAAACTTAAAGAAAATCATTTGATTTGTAAATATTGTTTCGCTGTCGAAGGATCTAATTGCCCACAACCAGTTATTTATTTAGTTATTTCAAATGGCAGGCGTTCTGATAGTTATCATTAGTCCTTTAGCTGATTTCGGGCTTCACAGAGAGGAGGAGGAACACCAAAGTGACAAAAAGTCGAGAGGGGGGACAGAATAATTATTCACAGATGTGAAAGAGACTGACGGACACAAAGGCAGAGAAAAGGTAAGATGAGTACTGTGAAAGGGTCGAATATGGCATACAGTGGGGTCATGGTAGTTTGAAGTGAGAAGTCAACTGCCAGTTAATAGACTTTTTTGCCGTATGAGCATACTTTGCCCAGGGTGCACCACATGGAGGTAAGTCTATCCCACACCCCTCCTTCCCACTATCAGTTATAGAATTCCGTTTCTCNGAATAATCGTGAATTCGAATCCCAATAAACGCAATAATCATCGAAACTTATTAAGTCGGCACCAATAATGGTGGTGTTCGAATTTGACTTTCTTCGGCATATTCCAAATTGCTGCGCATCTCACCAATATGATTTTTATGGAAAAACACTTTGATATCTCCGTCCGGGAGTTTATTGAATCGAATAACTTTGATGTTGTAAATTTATTTATATCAAATGGCAGGCTTTATGTTAGTCATCATAAGCCCTTCAGTTGACTTCAGGCTTCACAGAGGGGAAGGAACATCAAATTGAAAAAAAGTCGAGAGGAGGGGAGGAGGAATGGAAGAGTGTTTCAAAGATGTAAATGAGACAGATACTATGATAGAAAAAAAAATGAGGTGATTTCTGTGGAAGTAGTCGAATATGTGGTACGAGTATACGTTGTCTAGGGTGCACCACGTGGAGGTAAGTCTATCGCACACCCGGGCTTTGTCAAAGTAGATCCGTAAGTAGGTTTCTACACTTGGGCAGCAAAATGCTTCTGATTTATTCATTTCAATAGATGACTTCTGAATATGAAATCTGATTTCCACGAGCAATTTAAATTGCTGTTATATAACGAATAATCAATACTAATGAAAATCCGATGTCAAAATTTGCGAAAGCATAAAGAGAAGTTCTTTGAAAGCAATTCTGACCAGGCGTCAGGTTTTTGACAAAATAACGTCTTGGCCTTCATTAAATACAGCCATTGTTTGTGTGGTTTCAATAATGAGATTTTCTTTTTATCACAAGCGTTCTATAACTCAATTTACTCGCCTGGCAACTGCACTTTCTTTGCAAATCATTCCAATCTAATTGATAATGCAACCTTTATATCAATCTATTTTTATATAACCAAATTTCTGTAAAGTTCTTAATCAATACTATTAGCAATGCGAAAATAATTGATTCAACTGGTCAAACGATTTCGGTACGGCTTACGTAACCCTCACAAATGCAGTTCTTTTTAATTTTTTTAATTAATTCAAATAATAATATTAAAAATCAACGTTGGATGGTCATGGAACCTCTTTTAAGATGAGCTTTACACTGATCTCAAACATTTATTTTAAATTGATGCCATTTGTTATTTGAACAATAAAAAAATTAATTCGATTTCGATTGTTGATTAGCTAACATAAATCATGTATATACTTCGCAACTAGCTTAAAATTAATTTTCAATTTATTTATTGAAAGTTTGACAGTCATTTGTTATTCCACCAATATTATTTATTTAGAAATTAACAAAATACTTTTGGATATTAATCAGATTCTTTTATAATTACGCACAATTTCATACAGCCATTTATTACGCTATGACCTGTGGCGTAGATACATGAAAGAGGGTGGTGCGATTGAGGACCTAAACAGCTGTTTTTAAACAAATGAAATATAATTAAAAGTTCGAAGGTGGAAATTTAGAGAAAGGAACTTAATTTGGCACATTTCTCTGGCTAACTTTCAGGACAAAAAAATGCAATTGCTCAACTGTTGTTACCATTGAATCGAGAATTCCGGAATCTTTGCTCACTTGAAGGATCAGATGAATAACTTGAGGCAAGTAGGTTCAAAAATAAGTGTAAGCAATAATTAACTATCTAAGCTGTAGGAACAACATCTGATAAGGATGTTCAAATTTAATTAGAAACTTCGTTAATTTGTCAACAGGAAGTTAATATTAGAAGCCAACTTAGATGGACTCGTGTAATTAGTATTTCACAACAGATAGATATTGGCACGCATCGGTCTAATCTAGAATTCGAAGAGCATTAGATAAGAAAATGTTTTTGGGGCATCAAGTTGACATGAATCTCTCAAGCTATAGTAATTTCTAAATTCACGTTCGACTCCATTTCCATCGGTAAGGATTTATTTATATAAAATGGCAGGCTTTATGATTTCCATCATTAACCCATTAGCTGGCTTCTGGCTTCCCAGTATCATTGAATTTCTGTTGTTATCTTTAGAACTGGACACCAAACCAGGTGGGTCTTCTCCATTTCCTTCTGTAGGTCACATTGGGGACATGTTGGTTGAGCGTACACTCATATTCTGTGAAGGTACTTCACCAGACAATCGTTTCTCATACGCAAACTAAACTCTGCATCAGCGGCAATTCTTGGCTAGTCGGCTATGTTTTTAGAGTGTCACTGTTCACTGCTTCTCCTTTGTTCGAGCTTTAAGTACGTTGCTTCTTGAAGTCTTGAATTCTCTCCTGATTAAGGTCTTTATTGTGTGGAAACACATTGGCTGGTTTATACTACGCAAAATTGTGGTCCCCTTCTTAGGGAGTGTGTTAGCGCGCTTATTGCCAATAATGCGACAGTGTTCGGCGTCCATAGAAGAACCACCATTTGGTTTTTTCTTCATTGAGTAACTGTAATCGTTTTTACAATGGTGCATCTTGATTGTTTTGGCTGGTTCTCTGTTTCCAATTGACTTTATTGCTGATTGCGAGACCGAAAGAATTAAATGAATTTGTCTAATGCTTTCCTAATAACCTCTATTTCTCCTTCAAAAATGAATCTATGCCATCAGTAAAGAGGAGCCCTAGAAATCCACAAAGGAAGTCTAAATGGCTACAAACAATCATATGTAACCTCTAGCTTAATCTTCTAGTATACATATTCAGCCTCCGAATTAGCTGGGTCTCGTGAGTAGAGAGTTAAATGGGAAAAATGCTTAGCCATTGAGTACAATCAATGCTACAGTGCACGAATGTTAGTCTCTGATTAGTTGGGAGGCTTCTGCACACACTCCATACTTGCACAACATGTGATCGGTAACACTTGAACGTTTTTCGTATTGCTCATGTGCGTGTGATCCCATTCGACAGCCTTGTCATTCGAATTCGCGCACAATCGTCATTTTAATTCCCACAACAATATTTACATTAACTTAATATAATATGCACAAAATAGGCCTAATTCCCAAGTTTATTAGTCCAAGACTCTAACCATTGACCCACAGTCCACTGAAAATTTCACTACAGAATAGAAAAAAGCAGTATCGATTTATCGATTTTTCTTCGCCAAAAAACGAGTCACCTTGAAATTACCTCGACCTCGATTTTCCTTTTCTGTCTTTTTTTGTATTAATTTTAATTCAAGTCCATTTAAAAAAAATGAAATAGGGCCCAAGCGAGAATATTTGTCTGACATTTGGCCAGTTTAATTTCAATAGAACCAGTGCGCTTATTACATACATTTGTAATATATTTATTTATTTCAAATGGCGGGCTTTACGACACTTATCATTAGCCCTTTAGATAACTTCGGGCTTCACAGAGGGAAGGTTCATCAAAGTAGCAGAAGATCGAGGGGTGAGAAAGAGAAGAGCGATTCACAGATGTAAAAGAGGCAGACAGACACAAAGGTAGAGAAAAAGGTAAGGTGAGTACAGTGAAGGGTCGAATATGACAACCAGGGGGGTTGTGGTAGTTTGAAGTGAGAAGTCAAATGCTGGTTAACAGACTTTTTTGTCGTATGAGTATACGTTGCCCAGGGTGCACCACGTGGAGGTAAGTCTATCGCACACCCCCATTCGTAATATATTACAGTTCTAAAAACATTATTCTCTGAATAAGGTGTAATCAAATTGCATGCATTGGGGCATCAAGAACGNCAAATGGCAGGCGTTCTGATAGTTATCATTAGTCCTTTAGCTGATTTCGGGCTTCACAGAGAGGAGGAGGAACACCAAAGTGACAAAAAGTCGAGAGGGGGGACAGAATAATTATTCACAGATGTGAAAGAGACTGACGGACACAAAGGCAGAGAAAAGGTAAGATGAGTACTGTGAAAGGGTCGAATATGGCATACAGTGGGGTCATGGTAGTTTGAAGTGAGAAGTCAACTGCCAGTTAATAGACTTTTTTGCCGTATGAGCATACTTTGCCCAGGGTGCACCACATGGAGGTAAGTCTATCCCACACCCCTCCTTCCCACTATCAGTTATAGAATTCCGTTTCTCGTTGATGGAAATATGGTCAACTTTTTATAGTTTGTAAAGCACGTGTATTATTGCTTATTTAGAGATGAAGCTGTTAACGAGGTCAAGCCTAAGAAAAATAAGCCGGTGGGGGGATTTGCTTTAACAGGAATGGCGCTCGGTCAAGTTAAATTGCGGTCTTTCAAATCTGAAGACTCTCGAACATTGGACGTAGAAAAAGGTAAGACATTTTTTTCACAGGAAATTTTTAAACGACTAACTGAAACCGAGACGTGAGCTAAAGTATACCACGCCTCTGTGTTAACTACGCATGCTGATTTTAAAATGTTGTAGTGAACCATCGACTATTTTCTTAAGGAGTTTTAAAAACTCAGGCAGCATTTTTTCTCACTCAATATATGCCTGGCAAATTGCATCTTACCATGAGACTATTTGGTGCAGGAACAAACTTAATAAAATGACTATAAAAAAATTGAATTTACCTAATAAACCGTTTCGTCTTAAAGTGCTAGCTCTTCCAAGCTATAGGAAGTCTAATGTCACAAGATGGGAGGCGAAGAGATATTGTAGAACAGAGAAGGGATGGTGACTTCGTAAATTGATTTAAAATAGCGGCAAAGAGGTGCTAAAACAAATGGTGGAGCGTTGTTTAATTAGTGGAATACCTACGGACAAGGAAATAAGTTTAAGAAGAAGGAATATTAAACCAAATCGATAAATAGATTAAAACAACTGTCCGGTTTAGGTAATGAAATAAGCCACTGTTGCTAACTTATTACTATGTAGAAACAGTAAGTTAACGTCACAAGTGTAATAGTAATTCCGATACCGAGATCCAACATTCCTCTCTCATTCTAAAAGCTACAGAGCGGATCAGGCTTGTATGGTATTTATCAATGCAATATAATATTCTGGATCTAATCTTAAGTAGATATTTGCATATTATGGGCAATGTGACCATCTAAACTGACTGGTATTAAAGGATTTACTAAATTTAGGTTTCTTGCCAAATTGTGTACCTAATGAGTTTTAAAGTAACGGCACATGGTTTAAAAGATGTGCACTTAAAAATCACTCAATAATTGTAAATGTGATTTGACAGATTGACTTAATGCTCTTGGATTGATACTTCGGGTGTTAGCGCTCCAATGCAGCCAAATTTCATTAAATCTTGATTTCTAATGAGTCCTTTGAAGTTTGACAATTTTGCTTATTAAAATGCAATAGTTCTTACCATATTTCTTTTTGAATTCAATTCACAATGGGACATATTATATTATTTCATAAATCTTTTGTGCATTTTCCTTTCAGATGGATCTCTTGAGTCGGTGACTAATGGAAAGGATACTCGTTTATCTCAAATTAAACTCAAACCAATATCCCCAACTACGACGGAAGAAGTTAACTCAATTCCACCAGGAAATTCTCTTGATGAATCACATAGCAGGTGAATATATATATCTATATATATTTTATTTATTTATTTATTTCAAATGGCAGGCATTTTGACAGTTATCATTAGCCCTTTAGTTGACTTCGGGCTTCACAGAAGGGAGGAACATTAAAGTGAGAAAAATTCGACAGGGGGAAAGAAGAGCGATTCACAGATGTAACAGACAGACAGACACAAAGGCAGAGAAAAGGCTAGATGAGTACTGTGAAAGGGGTCGAATATGACATACAGTGGGGTAATGGAAGTTTGAAGCCAGAGGTCAACTGCCAGTTAATAGACTTTTTTGCCGTATAAGTATACGTTGC
>UZAE01014471.1:0-14143 GCA_900617975.1 Rodentolepis nana | reverse complement strand
GAGGGGGGTTGGGGAAGGGGAAGAGCGGAGAGCGGAGAGCATTCCTTTCGATATGCACTTCGACTTTGCCAAATGTCACCCTAAAATGCGCCATTCACTTGGTATTGTTAATATATTTTCATTGTATGGCAAAAGACGAGATATATATATGTTGTGAACTTCTGCGATCAACTCCTTCAATTGCCCCGTTATTTACCAGCCAATGTGCTGAAAGAGAGACGGAAAATGCGCCTTTCTCGATTTTAAAGATTCCTGCCTGCATGTAATCGCAAAGCAGCTAACTATAATTTCTATAATGCCTGAAATACCCTATTCAACAGTCATAAATGCAGACAATGGGAATAGGATGGAAAGTCAAGTCAGAATGGCTATCACAAATCACTCAGAGTAAATTCAATTAATTTCTCTACAAAGTTCAGTCGCTTTGATCTTCAAATGTTACAATTTTCCTTTGGAATATAAATATATATGATGGAATTGCTATTTGTTCTAAGGAAAGTTTTAAAGACAGAGAAACGAAAAATCAGTTCAAGTGGAAATGAGGTGTGGAGTAGAGTAGGATTAGTGAATAAATGCGAGGCATTGAAATAGCGGTTCAGCCAATTGTTATGGATGTGCTATTGTGCCTAAACTCCTAATTGATTTCATCGTCGGGGTCAATATACAAGCTGATTATTTGACCTATTGACTGTGTCATCTTCAAAAATGTCCTTGTCTCTACTGCACAACAAAACTCGATTGCTTTAACTGAGTGTGAGGGTAAACTCATTCTTTATATTGTTTCAGGGTTAAAAGTATTCTGTTTCAAAGAATTTGTGCTTTATGTGATTTTAATACATATTTCATTAACTTCTGATTTGGGGAAGTCTTGTGAGCCATAATGGAGGAAGGAGTTAAATTCTGCAAAATGAGCCCTTCTTGGTGGTCAAATTTAAATTTATGTGGTGGGGTTGAAGGTACTCCAATATATAAGCGTCGTTTTATTGTAAACCCCTCGCCAGTACACCCATTTTGGGTTATTCAATCCTCCCACGAGTAAAATGATTCCTTTCTGGAAAAAAGGAAAGTAAAAGGAAGTGCTTGATAACTTTAAGCAAAATGAACGCTTTATGATTTTCGCCAATGCATGCAGAATCACACACAACGAAAGACTGTCTTCAGTGATATAACTTCTACAACATTTTAGTATCAAATAGCTGTTTCAGTGACCTTGAGATAAGGAAAACACCAGCGCTCTCAATTAATCACCTCAGACCAAACCAAGTGCTACCTGTCGAGCAATGAAGATCTACCTAGAAATTGCATAATCTTGTTTTAATTAAGTAATCCCCGACCACGTCCATAAGTCTGGTTTATTGGCAATAGACTATTTCAGGTATAATAAATCGCGCGATAGCAAATAGCAAATAAAAGGCGCCAATATGAAATGTCGACAATTAAATTAGCCTCTATTGGTGGGGAGGGGGAGGCGGTGGGGAGATAAAATACACATTGGACCGGTGAATCCTGAAATTCAATAAAGTAAGAGCCTTCAGCGCCTTCTTTTCAATTTCCCTCCTTTCCACCAAATTCATTCGCTAATTCAACTCCTCACCGTCTTTCACCTATTTAGATTAAAAGACACACACACACACAGGGAAGCGTTTTTCTCCGACCTCCTATAATAGCCTTTTTATGCCAACATTTTGCGGCAAGCGAGCGTCTACAGTTGTGGGAAAAGGGGCTGCGATTGGGGAGATGATTAATACACGCGTGAATTATTAGTACATTGCCATCAATACTCCAAACTCGCAGTAAATTCGCCCTTTTATCCCACGCAGTTCCCCTTTTGTGCTTCAAGTAGTATTAAAGTACAAGGTAGTTTGTTTTGATATTTGCAAAGAACAACAAAAAAAGCACCCAATATCCGAATAAAATGTGGTAAAATTGAAGTTGTTTATTGCTGATCGTCTTCGTAATTATCTAACCAGCAGGTTGAGATTGATAAGGGATTACATTAGAGGTAAGTGCTATAGGCAGATATCTCTCACATACTTTATTTATTTCAAATGGCAGGCGTTATGATAGGTATCATTAGCCCTTTAGTTGACTTCGGGCTTCATAGAAAGGAAGATGAACATCCAACTGGTCAAAAGTCGAGTGGGGGACAGAATAATGATTCACAGACGTAAAAGAGACAGGCAGACACAAAGGTAGAAAAAAGGTGAATACTGTGGAATTATTCGAATATGAAATGCGGTGGGGTCTTGGTAGTTTGAAGTCAGAAGTCAACTGCTGGTTAATAGACTTTGTTGCCGTATGAGTGTACGTTGCCCCAGGGTGCACCACGTGGAGGTAAGTCTATCGCACACCCCTCTCTCACATAATAAAATGTTGGAAAATTGTAATGACTTCGCCTGAGATTCAATAATGATTGGTGCCCATTTGGACTTTAAAACCCTGCTTAGTTATACATACGAGTATTACAGAGAGTTAGGATTACGGTCCAAGTTTATACTGGTTACAAGTAATCATATTTCATTTTGCAACTACCCATTGCAACAAAACGGTTCAGATTTATTCGATATTGCTAGAGGAACGATGTTGCAATTAAAACTACGCATAATTTGTGCATATGGATTTGGTTTAGGAGAAAATGATTGGTTGCCTAATTTGACCAACAAGGCAGAATTGTCGAGATTGCAATGGCGTACACATTTGTGAGATCTCAATGATCGATATTTCGACTCAGGAATGATGAAATCTATGTGGGCTACAATCAAGGGCATTAGAAAGAAGTCAGTTAATTTCTCAATTGATATTAGTAATTTGTAATGAAAAAAATGATGTTTCTTATGTCGCAAAAATTAAATGGAAAGCACAATAAATTACTGTAATTTCAGGTGCATATCCCATTAAAAAATTCTTTTCACTACAGCTAAACGAAAAAGTTTCAGATAATTTTAATCACAAAGATGAAATGACATGGCGATTTCAATTATTAAAATCAAAGAATTAAACAAGACCGTTTCTGGGGTCAGAAAGGCTGCTTATGAATGCCAAAATAGGTAATATTGAAATTCAAACTTTTATGTAGGTTTTAATCAATGTACCCCTAGGTCATTAAACTATGGCCATAACTGTCAGTCATTCTCTTCATTTATCTAATTTCTCCTTTTTTTCCTGTCAAACAACTCAAATTCTGAGAAAAACGCTGCGCATTCCAGCAATTTTCGCAGATATTATGGCAACTTCGCAGATCCTTTATTTATAGCAAATGGCAGGCCTTTTGGTAGTTATCATTAGCCCTTTAGTTGACTTCGGACTTCACAGAGGGGAGGAGGAGGAACATCAAAGTGAAAAAAGTCGTGATAGGGGGGGGGAGGGAGAAGAGTGATTCAAAGATGTAGTGAGAAGGGTAAGATGAGTACTGTGAAAATGGTGGAATATGACATACAGGGTGGTCATGGTTGTTTGAAATGAGAAGTTAACTGTCGGTTAATAGACCTTTTTGCCGTATGAGTATACGTTGCCCAGGCTGTACCACGTGGAGGTTAGTCTTTCGCACACTGCCCTACAGCCAAGATAATTTATATTGTCAAAAGGAAATGGTTTTGAGCACTAACATATCCTCGTTTTTATCATATCTCATGATTATGTGGCAGATTTACGTTTTTGTGAATGATTGGTTGACAACCCCATAGGTGTTAATCAATGAATCTGGGTCGACTAAATATCCAACATCACGAAGGCGATTTACCATCATCCTCGACAAAAAAAACTATGATAGGTACCGGAAAGGCATTGTATAAAGGTATTGTACTGTTCTAAATGCTTGCACTGAATTTGATGTTAAAATAGCGAATGAGATTGCTATAAAGAGCGTTTTCAGCAACTCTTTCTTGAAAGGACTTAAAGCTTCCTCTCAAAATGGACACTTCACACTCGTTGCGGAATAGAGAAGCTGCTGATAGTGCAGAAACCTTGCTCACTCTTCGCACACATTTGGCATTCCTGTCCCTTGGTGATATTTCGCTTCCCTTGAGACGGGGATTTGAACACTTCCTGGTGGGAATAAATCTTCCACTTTGACTTTCATGCTTGAAGCATTCAATAAAAACGACATGAAGGCCTCGAATCTAGCACCTTTTGCCCTTTGCATTCACTTAATTTCAATCCATTTACCATCCTTTCCAAATGAACGACCATAGTTTAGCGACTAATCCTAGCCAGCAGACGTGTCGGATTATGGCCCGGTAATTGGAGCTGACAAAGGCAACCATACAGAGGAGAGAAATTTGCTGCATCACTGTTGGGGTCACGGACAACTTTTCGCCAACTTTCCTTCATTTTTCATTGCGATGTAAATCAATCCGAATGACAACAGGGTTAGTAAAAAAATGCGTACTTTTTGGGGGGTTCAGCAAATGGACTTGCGGATTCTACCTGCCTGTGCCGACTCAGAGGTTAAACGGCAAAAGCAGAGTAGACTTAGGATGAAGAGGACGGATAACTTTCCAGTCGTTTTCAAGACTGATGTGCTGAGACGTGTGTCTTTAAAGTTGTGAAAAAATAGATAATTTGCAAATAGATGTGCCTTATTCAATTTCCTGAACGCAAATCAGTGGAATAAGTCATGCATTTCGGCTTTGTGGGTAGACACAAATTACATAACGCATGGACATGAAGCGATAAATGCCAAGACGTCCCCATCTGTCATTTGCTTGACATTCTATTTTGGTAATTAATTTTCTCCACGAATATTACTTGAATTATGGAAGTTGGCTGATAATTTGCTCATTTTTTTGCAAGCCCAAGGTCCACTCAACAAGCATTCAAGTGTCTCGAAAGTCTTAGAACAAGGCAATGGTCGAAGTCAGCAGCCAATGTAAAATTGGAGTTTGTAAGCGATGACGAAAAGATCACAAATAGTCTTTTAAAAATTATATTAGTACTTGGAGTAACTTTACAGCTACATTCCACTAATTTATGTTTACGCAGGTGGGTTGTGCGATAGACTTATCTCCACATGGTGCACCCTGGGCAACGTATGCTCATACGGCAAAAAATCTACAAATAGGCAGTTGACTTCGGACTTCAAATTACCATGACCCCACTGTATGTCATATTCCACTACTTCCACAGTGCTCATCTCACCTATTCTCTACCTTCTACATCTCTTCTACATCTGTGAATCACTCTTCTTCCCCCCCCCCCATCTCGACTTTTATTCACATTGATGTTCCTCCTCCCCTCTTTGAGGTCCGAAGTTAGCTAAATGGCTAATGATAACTATCCAAAACACCTGTCATTTGAAATTATAATAATAGTAATAATTATGTTAAAGCGAGTAGTACACTTCAATTTTATAAACTAATTAACTTTTCTTCAATTGCAGGTTGCTGCTAACATTTTTAAAATTAAGACTAAATCTATAGTTGTCATGAGTGATATTTTTCAAATCCCCCTGTAAATTTTATCTTATCGACAAGGTGCCATTTCGATCTTTGAAAATGGTAACATAAATTAATCATTTTGACTATGAAATTAATCAAATAACTATAAACAATACAACTTTGATTTTTCATTTTGTTAATTAACTTTAAATGTTTTTTCCCAATTATATTACCCAAAATGAGTGCTCGGAATTGCCTTTTTTGCCATGAGGTCAAAAATCCATCCCCTTAGTCGTCTAGACGTGGACGAGAAATCAGTGTCTAACAAACCAGCCAGTATGATCCCATTTTGTAACAACCGGAGAATATGAATAGCAACATCCAAAATAACTTTGAAGTTTAATAATTTACTTTTATCACCAATGCCATTTCAAACGCTTCCATTTATTTCTTACTGAATTTTATTTCTCTCCGATTTGGCCACTCTCCGAAATTTAACTTTGCACCTGCAATAAGTTGAAATTGCATAATATTCGTTTATTCCCTTTTTGTTAAAAATACTGGCTTTAGAGAACTTCAAAAAGAGATTAGAAGAGATTTGATTGGTATTATGATCATTTAGTTCGTCGTGGAAATTATCTTCATCTTCAGCAATTAATACGCTCTTTCAGGGCTCGAAGTCAGGCCACGTGACTTGAATACAATTGACATCCCATCTCCCTTGCCCCACTCAAGCAGTGCAATCGGTACGGTTTTTTGGGCGTAGTTTCAAGCATTTCAGCCAAATTATGCAACTGGTTTGAGAAGAAAGAACTCCTAAAGTAGTAACTTCTTTGACATTGTGTGATGCATAAGAAGAGTTTATGATTTTGATAATAGACTTGAAAGGACTGCATTCTACTTCTTGAAGAGTGAACTGCACACTGCGAAAAAAAATCGATACACTCCACACCTGCAGCAAATCGATTATCGCTTTTCACTCATCTCTGACTTGCAATTACTTCCCTCATTTTTCCATCTTATCCTCCCACGTCAATTTTCCTGCACTCTGAATGGATGAGTTCTACTCGCTCTCCTGAATTTCCGTCGCCAAAGTATACTGAACTCTGCTACCTTGGAGATGAGGTCCATCTTCCCTTATAGGAACTTAAGCTAAGAACATCGAAACCCTCTAATTTGATTAACCTTGTCCCTCCAGTCTGCTACTTTTACCAACAACAAATTTGTTGCCTGCCTTGACACTGTCTAAGTTCATCATACAATCATTAGTGTTAAATGAAGATCAATGAATTTCACCGTAAACTGCCCCGGCAACTGCTATTCTTAGCCTCTACAGGGTCAGTAGATGTAGTGTGTTGTAAATTTGTTTTTTTTTGTTGCGAATTAGCGCTTTGTTATGACTGTCTGATAAGTCATTTGTTTTGTTATTAAACAAAATGTCCTGGTACTGACTTATGATTGTTCAATTATTTTAAAATGTCATTATTACGACAGAGGCCTTTCAAGTTTAATTATCGGAATGTGATTGCGCACCATCGAAAATGTACCATAAATTCCAAGTCGGTACTAGGTCTCGTGGCATCTTCCCTTGAAAGGGCTTAATTTAATTTAGGAGAAAAATAGGCGTCGATTTTATCAACTAATTACCCTTTAAGAGGAATTTTTTGAGTTCGAACAACTTTTTCTGCAAATAAAATGATTATTAAATTTAAAATTTATTTATTTCAAATGGCAGGCTTTATGATATTTTTCATTAGCCCTTAAACTTTAACTTCAGCTTCTCCCATGGGTGGGGGGGGGGTACATTTATAGCAGTTAATTAATAGCAGTTCATTACCTGTCTTCTTGCTTCCCAGTATCTCTGACTTTCCGTCCTTGTCTTTAGGGCTGGACACCGAATCAGGTGGGTCTTCTCCATTTCCTCCTGTAGGTTNTCCCCCGGGGGGGGGGGGGGGGTACATTTATAGCAGTTAATTAATAGCAGTTCATTACCTGTCTTCTTGCTTCCCAGTATCTCTGACTTTCCGTCCTTGTCTTTAGGGCTGGACACCGAATCAGGTGGGTCTTCTCCATTTCCTCCTGTAGGTTACATAGGGTGCATGTGGGGTGAGTGCATACTCCTAATCTGTGAAGGTGTTTTGCAAAGCAATCGTATCCGGTACGTAGTCTAAACTTAGCAACGGCTTCGATTCTTGGCCAGTCGGCTATGTCGAAGAGTGGCACTGTCCACTGTTTCTCCTTTGTTCGAACTTTAAGTTCGTTGCACCTTGAGGTCTTGAATTCTCTTCTGATTAAGGCCTTCATTGTGTGGAAAGATATCGGCCGGTCCATGCATTGCAAAATCGTTGTCCCCATCTTAGCAAATGAGTCAGCAAGCTCATTGCCTTCAATGCCACAGTGACCAGGAATCCACTGTAGGACCACTGTTTTGTTTTTCTCTCTCAGCAGCTCATAGAGTTTTCCACATTCCTTTATCTCAGCTGTTTTGGAAGACATCTTTCTGAAAATAAAATGATTATCAAATTTAAAATTAGGAATATCTAAATTGGTACAGGGCTTCGCTCCTGGAAACTAGCTTCCAGCACAATTGTCTTGACACCTAAATTCCAGGCCAACTCTCTCAAAACAGCTCGAAATGAAGTTTGTAAAATCTTGGAGATTCTCCTCACAACTGAATCAATGCAGCAATTGCCCCTGAGCTGTTTCACTGTTGCCTGTTAAAGCTATTTGAAATGGCCACCCAAAACACAGCCGCAATTGCATCCTCATTGAATTGAGGCAATTGAGCACTTCTCAGGCTTATGACTTTGGGATGCAGTGAAGAGGCCAACTTAGCGGAATGACACGGTTGAGCGTAGGGAACTCCAATATTGTTCCCCGGTGTTGGTGAGCGAAAAAACTCTTTTATAAAGCTCAAATTCTTTGATTATTTTTATGCGCTTCTTAGAACTATTTTGATGTGACTTCCGATGGAATAAACTGAACCGAGCAAAAATCTGGTGAAGTCGACATATCCATGCGTATGCACTTCGTTATGAGGAGAAAAATTCGTGTTTGTTCTGGATACCACATCTATTCTGACCAAGTGATGCAGGCCAATACTTCACCAGCAAACGTAAAGTGCATTGATTGTCGTTCCCACAGGAAAGCGAGTATATGATCCAAATTTATTGTTCTTCAATTGTTTAGAAGAAATATAAGAAGAAAATCATTGGTATTTTAATTGAGTTGAAAATGAGATGATGGAGTGCCCATTTGATAACTTTTCATTGGAACACCTTTATGAATATATTGGACCTTCGAAACCGAACAATTCCTCTCAATAAATTTAGCAAACAAATATTTTGTTTTTACCCGTGTTTTCTGCAAATACTAGCTTGTTTTTTAAGCCATAAGGGTGTCTAACTGGTTGTTTTACAAATTTAACCGAACTAAATTCATTGCTTACTGATGAAAACAAATTGACTGCCTAACTGGAGCAAAATAAATCCCGAAAAATAACTGCTAGTTGTCAGGAGAAGCTAAACGCCGATGTGTATACTGTCATTAATGATTACTAGGTTATTACGCGAAAATTTAGATTTGTAATTGTTTTCGTATTTGCGTGTGTGGGTAAGTAAACTAAACTTCCACTGGTAAATCCCGCTTGGATAATGGTAAAGTGACTGTGGCTTATAAAAATCAGTGAAACTTAAGGAAGAAGTTTATACAGAACGAAGTTTAGAGTTGTGGCACAGATTGACTTTCAGTAGCCTTTGAACATCAGACATGCACTCGGTCAATGAGGTAGGTAAAAGTTTCTAACTATTTAGTCGTTATTGATTTTTTTCAGCTATGACCTATGCGACTTACATATATGCGACCTGAAGTCTCATATGGGGAATTCTCTGTTAAGTTGAGGTTATTTTGATTCCATGAGTGATGGGCGCCAGGTCAATGGAACAGTTCCAGACAGTCTAGCAATCCATGGCAGGCTGATAAAGCCATGGAGAAATTTAGGTCAATATTTTCCCGACTAATGAAAATTGAACTTTCGAACCCAGACATCCTTTTTTGTTTACTTTTGAGGCACCTGCTTATGTCGCAAATCCTCCATTGAATGTCTGCAATGTGTTTGAAGACTTTTCTTCCATGAACACTTCTTTGAATATTTATTTATATCAAATGATAGGCATTTTGATAGTTATCGTCAGTCCTTTATTTGACTTCGGACTTCATGGAGGGGAGAAACAGACAAAGCGAAAAAACAGTCGAGAGGGGGAACAGAAGAGTGAATCACAGATGTAGAAGTGACAAGCAGACTAAAAGGTAGAGAAAAGGAAAGATGAGTACTGTGAAAGTGGTCGCATATGACATACAGTGGGTTGTGGTAGTTTTGGGTCAGAAGTCAACTGCCAGTATATAGACTTTTTGTTATATGAGTATATATTGCCCATGATGCACCAAGTGTAGGTAGGTCTATCGCACACCCCCTTCTTTGGATAGTATTTCATGCCCACCTGGAATTACTTGAAAGTTTTCATGACAACATCTAACAGAGTACATTTATAGAAGGCTGATTTAGTTCAATATTAAATCGATTTATTATGTGACGTTTTTATTCGGCCAATTGCATCCCTTAAAAGCTATTAATCTACCTGCTCTACTTCTACGCACAAACAATATTCCATAATGGTCTTCTTAAGAAATGGGTTGTCTTTCGCTACTCTCTTAGGAAGGAGGACAGGCACTTACAATTCAATCTCTTAATGATCCATCACTAAATTTGTGATCAAGCTCTTGTGTGAAGATGAATAAAGTGGGCAAATAAGTGGATCATTATTGCACTGCATTTATTCTCCAAATTTCTTTATTCCCTGCCTCTCCTGTGAGCCATGCAATATAAGCACTGCCACAGCAAATCACTTTCAAATGCAGGATCCAATTCCTAAATCTGGTGTGCCATAGAATTACCTCCACGTGCTGCACCCTGGGCAACGTATACTCATACGGCAAAAGAGTCTATTGACTGGCAGCTGACTTCGGAATTCAAACCATTGTGACTCCACTGTATGTTAATTTCGACCATTTCACAGTACTCATCTTACCTTTTCTCTGCCTTGTGACTGTGTCTATTAAATCTGTGAATCACACTTCTGTTCACACTCTCCACTTTTTGTGACCTTGTCTGTTTCTTCCCTCTGTGAAGCACGAAGTCAACTAAAGGGCTAATGATAACTATCACAAAGCCCCCCCCCGTTTGATATAAATAAATAGATTCCCTAAATCTTGAAGAAATCTCGATCCAATACAAAGTCAATGGGGAGCAAAATAGAGCGGCTATCGTATTGAAATAATTTGCTCATGATCATCTTTGTCTTAATGAAAAAAAGCGCTCTTGCCACTTGTTAGTCGCTACAAGATGACGTCATCTTTTTTCACCTGTGTTATCAATTTCGATTTTAACTGTTGTGTGAATTTCGAACACATGACGTCACTAATGCGAAACTTTCATCCACATCTGGAAGTGCCGAGGGTGCTGAATGCTAAATTACTTTGTCAAACACCGAGCTATAATCTCAGACAAGAAAACCCGGTTTTACAATTACCGTTAAACGGAACGTACATTCAAACCAAATATGCACCAGTTTCAGGAGCATATACTGTAATGTCTGCTAGTTTTAAACCTGTTAATTAATATTATCCATTTACAAGTGCTTACCCATTATCACTGCTATTATTTGTAAGAATGGTTTGAAATAACACAAGCTCTCATACATTTCTGACACGATAAATGTTGAAAAGAAAACTCTCTCCACTAAATAATTTATTTATACCAAATGGCCGGCCTTTTGATAGTTATCATTAGACCTTTGGTTGATTTCAGGCTTCACAGAGGGGAAGAAACCTCAAAGTGAAAAAAGTCGAGATAGGGGGGAGGAATAGAAGAGTGCTTCGAAGATGTAAAAGAGACAGACACAAAGGTACAATAAAGGTGAGGTGAGTACTATGAAAGTAGTCGAATATGACATACAGTGGGGTGATGGTAGTTTGAAGCGAGAAGTCAACTGACGGTTAATAGACTTTTTCGCCGTATGAGTATACGTTGCCCAGGATGCACCACGTGGAGGTAAGTCTATCGCACACCCCTCCACTAAATAAAAATAATAATTGTAATGATAATAAACAAACCCCTCGCAGTAAAGGAACTCAAATTTGCCTTGAATTAGTCAAAAATTATATCGGTTATATTTGTTATGCATCATGTGCCTTAATTCTGCATGAAATAAACTCTACAGTAAAACAACGCTGTGTTCCTGTCAGGACTGTTCTCTGCGGGTTTCCCCGCGGGTCTTCGCGTTAAAATGCTGACAACCCGCGATCTGTCATGACTTCTTCCATTTTTCGCGTGCCCAATCTGTGATGCTAGTTAGCAGTTCGGACATCAAATTTGTTGTTTTTGGATATAAAGCAAGCTTGAACCGGTTGAGAGATTTTTTGAATGACTTAAAAAGTTTTCAATTTGTAGGTGAAATCTCGACAAGTCAAAATATTGAGAACAAATTGACCGAAATTGCACCTTATTTCCATGAGAATTTACACACAGAATATTGTTCTTACTGTCTCTACTATTCTCCAGGATCAGATGTAATTTATTTAATTATGACATTGCTCCAGTTCGCGAAACCTTCATTGAGGAAGTTCTACATCCATGCTTATTTTGGAAAACACGTGAAACAAAGCGAACATCAGGATGTGAATGATTTTATAAGCTCTGGGGATCAAGCACTATTAGTTATCATTAGTCATTTTGTTGACTTCGGACTTCACAGAAGGGAGAAGCATCAATGCAACAAAAAGACGAGAGGAGGGGGGGGGGCACAGAAGCGTGATTCACGGATTTAAAAGAGATGGACAGACATGAAGACAGAGAAAAGGTAAGATGAGTACCGTGAAAGTGGTCGAATATGATATACAGTGGGGTCATAGTAGGTTGAAGTCAGAAGTCAACTGCCGGTTTATAGACTTTTTTGGTATATGAGTATATATTGCCCGGGGTACACCACGTGGAAGTAAGTCTATAGCACACCCCAGGCGGCATAAGGGCTAATACATAATTCCTTACGTTACGTTCCAAGTCTGTGATCGTTGAATAAGACTAAACAATTTAGTATCATTCTAACTTATTTATCACATTTTGAGTAGTATTTTTTATTTTGTTTCTGACTCTTAAGCGGGTATTCTGGTCTAGAAAAAAATTTCGAAATTTTTTTCTTGCATATTTTCACAGTTTAACTATTCAAGAATATGTCTACGAGAGGATTTCCCAAAATTCGAATTAGTTTCGGAGATATAAATATTTTGCTAGGCAGGCATCCATATCGGTTTGGCTGCAACTAATCGAACAAAAGACATAATGGGTTCTCCGACTACCTGAATCTATATTTCTTAGTAAGCCCTGTTGTTCTGTTATATATATATATATATATATAATCACGGCAATTGATTTACGGAACAGGAAAACACCAGCTTTACGAGTGCATCAGCAGCAAAATTGAGGAAATCAAATGATGAAGAAGTAATTATACATAATAATTAGGGTTAATGTTTTGAAGGTTTTCACGGTCTTTTCAGCAATTTCTCCGTTTGTTTCGTGTACTACATTCAACAACGAGATTAGACTTTCAAGAACGGCTCAACGCGGACTCGGGTTCAAAATTGCATTACAAGAACGGCTCAACGCGGAGTCGGGTTCAAAATTGCATTACAATGCAGTTTCAATAGTCTACGCTACATTCCATCATCTCCATTCGTTGACAAATCCTTTAAAGTTTATCATCAGAAGAGTTATTGATTCGATGTTTGGGTTGAGAGACTCAAAATATTAATGAGTCTCTAAACTCGCTGATATGGACTTTCGCTCCAAAGCATATCCATTCCGGGTCTGCATTCCGGGTCTCAGATCATTGAAATTGCAACATTTATTGGTGTTTGTATTTTTAATGAAAGATTTATACCGATATTGAATATAATGACGATTATGGAAGTGAAAAGCGGTTCAGAAGCTCATGAATTTGTTATCAGACTGAGACAACGCCCGGATTGACCGCTTCGAAATACGAGCATCCAGCGCATCAAAGGAGACCAGAACTGCTCGAATTGAAAACAGAGACGCCGAAAATAGTTTTTTCGATGTCGAGGAAGGTGCGATGTGTGCAGCAGGAATGGCAGATTGGATAAATGTAAGTTAAAAATATAATTTTATGACTTATACTGCAAATAATTTTACCTGAAACTTTAAACGCGTTTTTCTCAAAACTGTTATTTTGAAACTGATACCCACGATTTCTCAGATGCTGCCAAACCAATTTACTTGAAATTTTGAGAGTCTTCTTTAGGAACTTGGCTATAGCCGGAGCTAGGGCCATTCCCAAATTTTACATTTTAGTATTTTTAAAAAATTGAAGAATGTTCAAAAAAGTGGTTCAAAAATGGTTTTTTCCTTTAGACAGTCGCCATTGTGTAAAAAATATAGCTAAAACTTTTCCGTAGTTTCGGACATAGCGACAGAATTGTAGATTGATAATCTCTTTTATTTTTTGATTTCAGATTGCTTGGAGAGCAAAATCGTGGTTATGGTCATGCACCATATTTTTGGGACGCCCCACTCCATCAGCTGATAAATAAAAAAAGTTAAATTTTTTTTATTTTTTAGTTTTTTTTGTATGCTTCTAAGGTGAATAAATAATATGTAAAAAATTGATAATAAAAATATTACTTCCTTTTTT
>UZAE01014470.1:0-14145 GCA_900617975.1 Rodentolepis nana | reverse complement strand
TTTAGCCTGCCTGAATTCACATTTTGGGGCAAATGTCACAGCACACATGCATTCGCGTCCAGAGACAACCAGTGTTTCGAATTGCGTAGCCTCATTAATTGTAATATTGATATATTCTAAAAACACATAAAATTTGGGTTTTCGATTTCTACCTAATCCGACATTACAAGGTTCCCCAACCACCTTGCCATTCATGGTACAAATATTATTGTCGATCGTAATTGGAGTCGCATCTGCAGTGATTTCCTGAATGTGGAAATAAATTTAAAGAATTTAGAATTAAATAATATATACTTTCAAATCTCCCACGTAAAATAATAAAGGGTCAGTTTTGCCTCTTGGAGTTGTGACGACCCGTGAACATAGTACATCTGACCTCCTTGCACACCTTCCTACATAACGCCCATTTATTTGGAAAAAAGTTAAAATAAAAAAAATAAAGAACATTTTCGATATGGTATTTCGAATTTTGTCTTAGATTTATATGTACCGATTCTCCCTATGCCATTGGTAATAAATTCATAATTTCAAAACTTTAATTGGTGTTTAACAAGTTTAGGTCACAAAACCTACGGCTCAATTTGTTTACCAGTACCTTTTATGATAAAATAAAATTTAAATTTGAAATTTTCACTGATGCTTAAAAGGAGAAGGTCATTGAAACCAATTTTACTACCTTAATGAGGATCGTGAAATGGCAAAAATTTATTCCGAATCGCTTTTGAATGCTTCCATTTACCCAGCAGATTGAAGCAATGCTGTTGGGTTTTATTTATAATTTATGCTTTGTGAAATTATGTTGTAAAATTTAGGCAAAAATTAGTGACTAGAAAAATTTGAGTTGCAAAAAATGTTTGACAATCTTTTTTAAAAAGTGAAATCTAAATCATATGATTATTAACTTTAAATATAAATGAAAAAACTGCGAGGCACGATGTTCATTTTCCAAACAAATGAAACTTTTCATGAAGTGTATTATATCGGGAATGATATTTCATAATTTAAATAGTTGAAATATTATTACAATTACCACTTCACATGATTTTAGTTGATTTAGCATTTAGTTTGTTTGTGGACTTTCCACTAAAAGCAATATTTTAAATTTAAAAAGAATTCAAATATTTGCTGAATTCTCCTGTAAATTGCTGTTCAGTCATAAGTTCCTTTTCTACAACAACTTAAATTTATATTTTAACAATAAATATGAGGAATTTTCTAAAAATAACAGCATAAATTATATCTAAAAAATGGAATCGTGCCTATTATTGTGACCTTCAGTTACAAATCGTGGATTGGCTGATAGGCATCTGCACATATTCTGCATCGAGGTTGCATCGCAAAATCTTCTTTGCAATTCTCGCATTTACATGACTTGCATATTTCCCATAGTATGAGTTATAGTGTAATCAAGGCATTTCAAAATATTGCAAACAGATGTGGCGAAATATCTTTAAAAGTGGTTTTAATACTTTATAAAATATAGATCGCGCAGTTGGATCTATTTTCGTGAAAAGTAATTATTTAGGTTGACACATGTACGGGTTCATGTTCTTTCCACCAACATCTCCTTGGACCTCATTCGTGGAGGTACGCATTTAAAGTTCCAAAAATTGCATGAACAGAGTGTGGTATGGGTTGTTTTTGGATTCGAATCAATTCTCAATTATTGGATTGTTATTGCGTTTTCAAAAATATTTGTCAGTCAACAATTCCAACCGACCTAGAGACAATTCCGATATGTTCAGCAATGAGGTGGCATCGCTTTAGAACTTGGAAAAGGAACTTTTGAAGCAGTTGATATATTCAAAGATACCCAAATAAGCATCTCTACACTATAAAATTGGCTGCTGAATATGCTCAGAATTCTTTGTTTTAATCGTGAAGTCGAGATGATTGAGAGCCTACATGTATATTAAAAAATCATTAAATATTTCAAATAGATAGCGTTTAATTCTTTCTCAAACTTTAAATCGATTTTAACTTGATATCTCTGGCAAAGTTACTCGAATACAAGCTCCGTATGACGACGTTGCCTCTCCATGCTATACAATGATTCTTACCTCCTTTGCAAATTTGTGCAAAAGAGTTCTGCGTTGGCCTTAGATGGATTAGGGGTCAAGGAGTCCGATCTTCTGGTTTTGAATGGTTGGCTCATTTGGTCAATCGCAATACATCTGTTTGCTTTCTAGTTTTGATCCATTTAATATAGAAGTTTCATGCTGTAACTAGATGCGTCATCTTAAGTTCCTTTTCTGCAACAATTATAATTTGTGCTTTAACACTAAACATTTAGAATTTTGCAAAAATAATTGTTTAAATTGCAGCGAATAATTAAAATTGTGAATATTATTGTGCCCTTCAGTTGCGAATTGCAGACTCACGCAATATAGACCGCTCAGTTGAATCTATTTTTTTAAAAAATATTATTTAGATTGACACTTGCAGTTTTAGTTGTTTCTTCGATGCTAATAACAAATTGTGATTGACATTTCATAAGAGAAATGAATTACTGTAACTGAGTAATTGAAACATTTTTTTCGTTTTAATTTGAACGAGATTTTGCCTCTTTATACACTTTCCAAAGAAGTAAAAGAACCTTCAAAAATATTCACAAAAATTTTGATTCAAATATCCCGTTACACTATAAATATAACTTTGAAATTTCTATTTAAATTACCTAAAGACGTTGGGGGACAAATATATATTCATATTTTGAGGTTCCATTCTGCAAAAACTGTTGATACAATTAAATGATTTGCCTAAATTGTAAGCATTTAGTATTACCCATAATCAACTGTGTAAATTATAACACACAATTATCAATAGATACTTTCATGCTCTTTTACGCACAACTAAATGTGACCGAAGAAGAAAACAAATGAATTAATTTTTAAATGAAAGGAATTAAACAAAATCAATTAAGTAGTTCCACATTAATTTTATTGAGCTTTCATTATCACCCCCTGTTCTGACGTATGAAATGACCGAATTGGTGTCAATTTAATTCTGTTTTTTGCACAAATGCTGAGTGGAATTAATGTCATTAAAAATCGCAAAATTTAATGCATTGAAAACATAATATCAGGTTTTTTTATTTAAAGCGGATTGGCTGAGAGGCATCCGCACGCACAAATGAACTTCGCCTCTAACGACGGATTCACATCAATATCCTCTTTGCCAATATCCTATTCGCATTTCTAACATACATTCTATATTATGTGCTATAATGTAATCAATGAATTTTAGAAATATTGTAAATAATTTTCAATAAATTTTTATTCTTAGTAAAATATAGATTGCGCTGTTTGAACAATCAATTAGGCTGACACCTGCTGATTGATATGACCTTTCTCTCAGCATCTATATGTACCACTTCATACAATTTCTTTGGATTGTCGATATAAAAATGGAAATATATAAATTGAATGTAATTTATTGGAACATTTGATTTATTTATTTATTTACAAAATAATGTATTTTTATTCAATTATGATTTGATCAACGGAGGGGGACTGTAAAAAACATTAAAACACTACAGCATTTTTCAAAGTAGATTACCTTTATTGATATCTTCTAACTTTCATAAAGTTTAAGCGGAGATCATGATGAGTGATATTTAGAATTTTTCACAAAATCTTTTACTACTGAAATTAGTTTAGAGCATAAATTCACACAAGTGACGTTACTGTAACCTTGAGACGCGTAAAAAGTTCCATTCAAACCACCTTTTCTGGAATTCGCCAACAGCACTTCTTACGATTTTCCTAATTGTAACAAATGCAAAGAATTACTTTTTGAAATGTTTGAGCCATATTTGTTAGCAGCCACTTAGCTTATATGATACGATAAATTTAGGGCTAAATATTTCGAATAATGCGCATTTAACGGCCTTAAGGTGCAACTAAATGTTTGGTGGAAATAGCAAGCAAATGACTCGGAATAGCTTTCGTCAAATGCCCAAAATTTAATGAATACGTCTATAGACGAGATGGACATATTTTATACACAAATGGTGTTCTATTTGCTTAGACGACAATCTTTATTATGGCAAACGTGAGACGTAACTTGTAAACACTTCTTATGGTGATTAGGCATTCTCATTATGCTTCTTCATAATTATCAATGAATAATTGTCTTGTTATCTTCCGCTTTCGATGCTAGTATAATAATTCAATACCATATCGCACTAATAATGTTTTCGAGGCCCATTTGAAAAGAATTATTGATTATTACCCATTAGTTTATGAAAATTGTTCTTGCAATTTCAATCATTAACTATATAACCTTCTTAACAATTTAAAAAAGGAGTCAAAAAGCTAGCAAAAAGTAATCATATTGGAATAAATTCTTCTATTATGTGAGCAAGTGGGACAAAATCGCACTTTGGTCATTAATTAAAAAACTCACCAGCTGTTAGAAAATAGAAAGAGATTTAAAACATTTCTTCCAATTTTATCGGCCATGGGTGCATGATAGACTTACCTCCACGTGGTGCACCCTGGGCAACGTATACTCATACGGCAAAAAAGTCTAATAACTAGCGATTAAATCCTGGCTTAAAACTATAATGGCCCAACTGTTTGCCATATTCTGCCACTTCCAAATTACTCATCCGACCTTTTCTCTGCCTCCGTGCCTCTCTCTTTAGATATGTAAATCACTCTTCTGTTCCCCACCCCTCGACTTTCTGTTACTTTGATGTTCCTTCCCCCTGTGAAGCCCGAAGTCAGCTAAAGGGCTAATGCTAACTATCAAAACGCCCGCTATTTGAAATAAATAAATTTTATCAGCCATGACGGATTGTCATTCCTAAACAACTTGGTCACTTGACAATCAGCAATTTTAAGTCGATTATAGTTTTAGAGCAGTAACGTAAGGACGTTAGCAGCAATTGCTAAGCTTATTTGGGAAAATGTGCAAACATCTCCCGTCTTTCATTTTTTATATATTGAAAGTTGTTTAGCTTTTAATTGGTTTTAGTATAGAAATATTGCTTAAATATTACCAGCAGGTTCATACCGCAGATTTATCACTCAAGAGTTGCCAGTGCAAAAGAACCAGTGATTTGGAAGGCTATCAACAGAGACCCCTCTAAAATCAGGAGGGAGATATGTGAGACGTTAATCTCGTTGTAGACACATTGCAATTTCAAACCCTAGAAAATATTTTTTTTTTATTTTCTGATCAAGACTGACTCGACTCTCACCAAAACAGAAGAGTTCAATTTGAAGAGATCATTGAACTTGAATCAGAAGTGGTATTAGTCACTTCGGTCCACTGAGGAGGTCCTTCAGGAAATTAAAACAACATCTCCACAGATGAAGTCGAATTTGACGAATCACCATCAACATATAACTTTCCATTGAAAAATCCTGCTAATGATAATGTCCTCGAATTAAGCAGGGGTGTGATTTCACACCAACCGCCTTCATACCCAAGAGGCGATGAATTAGTCAAAATGATTTCTGCGTTATCGACAACAGATAAATTAACTTCCGCTTCTATCAACCTACCAAGATCTATGTCACCAACATCGGGTGTGTGTGCCGCCCCCGTAGCAGACCAGGCTGTTGGCCTTGGGAGGGGGCAGTTTTCTCTACCTAAATTTAAAAAGTATGAAAAATTCGTTTAATATTTATTGCCCCGATACCTGAGACCTAGAATTTGGTGTTTGAAATAAGTAGGGTCTCTGACAAACGAACTCTTCACCAACTTCTCTTACTTGACCACCAAATTAATGAAGACATTGAATTGGTTTTGAAAGAATTCAAATTATTATGTGCTAACTGCTTGTGGTTCAAGACGGTAACCACTCCATTTGGCAGAACAGAATGTTTAAATCTAACGATCTCCTTTTCCTCCTTAAACATTGAGTATGTAAGCAAGACCTATTTCAACATTACTGACAATTGGTCATTTCTAATAGTTTTATTGCATGTTTCCCCAATTAAAGAATAATAACATAAATTACAGAATTGGCATCTGTTTGGAGGCTCCTGAATGAAGATTGATACGTTTACTTAAAAGCCACAGCAAATTATCTTTGTACAAAAAGTTTCCCATATTCGAATGGACATAAATGAATGTCATTTTCAAACATCCTCTTTAAAAGACATTCACACCTACAAGTATTATCACATCATCGGCAGGTTTTTGAACACTACAGAGATGTAGATTTATCCCAAATTTCAATGTGATATTCAATCCTGTCAATGAACGATAAATAAATATCCAATTTACGAGGGAAAGAAGTCTTACACTAAATGTTTATCCCCACACTTGAAGGGGAATAAGAGATTCTTCAATATTTCTTGCAGATAATTTTAATTGTCTGAAATTGACTTGCACACACACACAAACGCACACTTGTTGTGTACACGCAACAGGGAATGGTATTTCTGTTTCTACTGCCCTCAATTGTAAATTGGTCAGACTTTATTTTGAGAAAAAGAAATCTTTCTAATCTTCATAGGCAGCTGTTATCCATGGAGGTTCGATCATGTTTGTACTGTTTACACAAATTTCTAGCTTTGAAGTAAGCTCATAATTTTAAATTGATTTTATATAGAGAATTCTGTTAGGTAACAAGCTAGATTTAATTCCTATGTTAACGATATCACACTATTTCACAGTTTTGTCTACTTTTATTGAATGCTTAAAAGTAGGATGAAAAAATTGATGCTAACCTGTTGTGAGGAACCTGCAAAAATTTCTGAAAAAATCTAAATATTACGGGACTTTGAATTAACTTTTCGAATTCCAAGTTGGCTACTATGAAGATATTCACAATCTTTCTCCGTGGACTAATAAGATATTTAATGGAGAATACCGCAGACGAGTGTAAATCCGTTTATGAACATTCTGTCTCTGAAACCGACACCTCAGGCTTTTAATATGGTAACGCAAAATTCTAACAAAGCAAAAAAATAACAGAAAAAGTATTCTTTTTCATCAGCACCAATTGTGTTGACCAGTAACAATCGAATACACCTTCAGAGCAAATCAGCTCACACTTCATTGATGGCAACGTGGTCTACGAGAGCAATCTTCCTCTTTCAATAAGTCACTTCAATACATCCTGCCACTTATGCTGTTTATAAATCGCCAGTGTTGTAGTGAAAAACTCTTNTGGTTCGTGTTAGCTTGCCACTTAAAAATTCCATGGTGCCGTTTTATATTCGTTTTAATTGACTGGCTACAACTCCTAAGCTGTGAATAGTTGAACTTCATGAAAATAATAATTCCAAAGTATTTTATCAAGTATTTTCAGCTTGTTTGACACTTCATCGCATGCACGCAAGCCAAGATTGGGAGGTGCGGCAGTTTTAACTTCGTGTGCGATAACTGGACAACTATGGACCAATCAGGAGGCTCTGTTTGCTTAAACTTATCCGGCAGTTGGATTAGGACTAAGCTTCCTTCGGGCACAATATACTTACTACATCAATTACAATTAGACGTGCTACTGGTAATACGTAAGCCTCTTCTACAGCTTGAGGCAGTGTATTTAATTTCGTAGTAAAGCACTATAAGATCTTTAAATTTGTTTCATTTATGAGTAACGGTTGATTTCATGATCATTCAGTAATGAATCAATTTAACGTCACCAATTTAATTTCGTCATATACGTAATCCAGAAACGACGTAAAAGAAATGAATTATTACTTAATTTAGTAAAGACGAATTGAATTTGCCCTTTCGTCTTATAATTTTGTTGATCTCAGACACATTGTTCATCCTTCATTCACGCAATCACTCATTGCACATATTCCCCTGCGTACGCAGACTGACGAATCGTTAAGAGTCTAAATATGTAAACGCAATTTTTTTGTATATTGTGACTCGTGTCATCATTGGTTCTTTTTACCACACATGAAAGCACTCAATTAATCAATCGCTCAACGACTTTAGCGCGAATATTATAACTGCCAATGTCAAAATACGCAAAGAAACGCACATGTGGAGCTTATTTACCGTCGTCTAGTTGTTAGGCTGTTGCATTCTTTCGTCAATAGAGTTCAAACTTTAAGATTAAAATCCGTTTTTTACAAATTGCCAAAGCATGTCGCACAATCGGCAATATTTCTTTAGGTAGTCATAAATTCGATTGCTTTTCTTGCTCTTCAGTGGCTTTTACTACCAAACAAATATCTAGAATTGTGACCTGTTTGAGGTGCGCGAAAGACTTACTGTCACGTGATGTACCCTGAGTGACGCATACTCACACAGCAAAAGCCAATAAATCGGCAGTTGACTTTTAACTATCATGGACTTATATCTGCCTGCAATGGACCATCAAGTAGAAAGTAGAAAATTGATAGGAGTAAAAGAAATTCNTCAATAGAGTTCAAACTTTAAGATTAAAATCCGTTTTTTACAAATTGCCAAAGCATGTCGCACAATCGGCAATATTTCTTTAGGTAGTCATAAATTCGATTGCTTTTCTTGCTCTTCAGTGGCTTTTACTACCAAACAAATATCTAGAATTGTGACCTGTTTGAGGTGCGCGAAAGACTTACTGTCACGTGATGTACCCTGAGTGACGCATACTCACACAGCAAAAGCCAATAAATCGGCAGTTGACTTTTAACTATCATGGACTTATATCTGCCTGCAATGGACCATCAAGTAGAAAGTAGAAAATTGATAGGAGTAAAAGAAATTCAGATAAAACATGAGTTTTAAAAATGCAGAAAGTAAACTTTTTTAATTTTCCTTCATTTTATTTATTTCCTTTCTTACCCAATAATTGAAAAACAATTTAAATTCATCTATCATAATTAAGCGTAATCATATTTCGTTTATCTGCATATCTTATATGAATTTCATAAGTATGACAATAATTATTTCAAAATATTTCTATGATCAGTCCGTATGGGTAAATTAAATAACAACATTTACAAAATTCGGATTAAATTTATGTTTTATGGCAATCATTTGTGAGTTATTTCTTCCAAAAGATTGCGTTTTAACCAGACAATTTAGCGTTACTAATGGCATTTAAAATATTTGTTTTCTAAAATATCATCAATAGTTTGAACATTGTTTTTTTCCGATCACGCCAATTATTTAAGAATACAATGTATGAATCCAAGAAGAACTGAAAAATAGAAATAAAAAATTATTTAGTGAGTAATTGAAAAATAGGCAATGAATAATTGAAAGTGAGTGCAAAACATGAAACTTGCTTGTAAATATGCAACCAGTTGTGTCTGCTGCTTTGAACAAAAATTAAAAATGAAAAGAAAACATAGAATCAAACGAGTTTAAACTAATTTTATTTAAATTGAATCAATGATTTAAATCTTGTTAAACAGGTGGAACAACTAATCAATAAATATAAGAAAATATTTCTTGAGTTTAACTACAATGTTCAAGTTGTGCGTAGTACTCATCTAATAATAATAAACTCATAAAGACAACAAAATGTATCTTCTAAAGTCACAGCAATTTCCTAGCAAGTTGTCAAATACACATGTCAGTGGTGATATAAATGTAGTCTTACCACCACTTGTTGTCGTGCAAATGGTGGCGCACTCTAAAAATGTCAAAAACGCAAACTTAGTCTTAATAGTTTGTGATAAACAAAATTTTTTTAATCTATTTATTTATTTATTTTTTACCAATTATTAGACAATAATATTTTATTTAACAAATGGATCTTTTTAAATCAGTCTGCAAGCGAATAGACCATTTTTATTTCGATAGAAACATTAATTGACGTTTGCTATCAATATCACTTTTTAGGGCTTGTTTATCTACACTTCGTAGCTTTAATATTATCAAAAGAAAGATATTTAACCTGTTTTATGCCACATTTTTAGAAAACGCTTGTGCTATTTTAGAAACAAAATCTATTGAAAATCAAACATAGTTATGAACGAGAGTAAACTAATTTTATTTGAAATGCATCAGTTATTTGATTCTTGCTAGATACGTGTAGTAACTAATAGATAAATATGAAGATAATTATTGTTATTTCAAACAAGAAGACTGCTAATGAACTGCTATTAATTAACTGCTGTAAATGTACCCCCCCCCCACTCTGGGGGAAGCTGAAGTCAAAGATTAAGGGCTAATGATAAATATCATAAAGCCTGCCATTTGAAATAACAATTTATTTATTTCAAATGGCAGGCTTTATGATATATATCATTATCCCTTAAATTTTGACTCCAGCGTTCCCCATGGGTGGGGCGTGAATACATAGCAGTTAATTAGTAGCAGTTCATTAGTTGTCTTTTTGATTCCCAATATCTCTGGGTTTCCGTAATTGTCTTAAGGGCAAATATAAAGATAAATTTCATAAATCTAATTACGCTGTTTAAATTGTGAGTAGTACTCATCAAATAATAATAATAAACTTTTAAAGGTAGCGAAAAAATTCTTTTCAAATATTTGATGCAACACAGCGATTTCACAGCACATTGACGGATACGCAAGTCAGGAGGGATACAAATGCCGTCTTACCATCACTTGTTGTTGTGGAAATGATGGCGCTCTCTGAAAATGTCAAAAACACCAACGTTGTCTAAGTATTTTGTGAGGAACAAAATTTATGTTTATTTTCTACCAAATATTAAAGCTTTTTGACTCGGTCTTCAAGCCTTCTGAATTAAAATTTTGTATCAAAATAACTGGTCTTGACTATTCAGAATTGTAAAACAATTAAGTGAATTATCAATGACATTATTATTAAAGGAAATTATTTAAACAAAAATCAATTTTTTTTCCTTTTGATAATAACACCAATCGGCGTTGTGTCTGCTTATGCCAATATCACTTTTTAGAGTTTGTTCATTTTACACATCGCAGCATATAGTTTTAATTTCGATTGCTTTAAGTATTATTAAAGAAATTTTCAAATTCAGTATCTTTTAAACCTATTGTTTTAAGCAACTCACGTGTTGTTGTAGAAGTAGAAACATATTCTATTTGAAATCAAAATATATATTATTGTCATTTAATGTGGAAAATTATTATAATAAAAAATATAGAAACCCACTTTGGCATTCTAATATGTCAATTGACGGACCTGAAACGTTCAGATATTTTATAGTTTGAAAAAAAATAATCATGGAATGTTTGATGTATTCAATGGAGAAAATACCATTCTGCATCCAGTAGATTGAAACCCCAATTTTTGATCTTCCAACTTTAATTAAAAAATTGGTGCTATATTCCTTTTCATCTCGTGAATACGAATACGTGTATTCAAGTTGATCTTGTTCCGTATTGTTAGTTAAGTCCACTGTCGATTAAAGAAAAAATGGAATAACGTTGTTTGAATTATTGTTTTTCATTCATTGTAATTTCAAACTTCTTACCACATGTTGTAGGGTTGTGATATGTAATCAAAGACTTTCCAATCCAAAGACATTTCAATAAGCCCTCCCTTAACAATTTATCTTGAATAAGTTAAATTTAAGTTAGTTAAAATCAAAAATTGCTATTAGCTTTATATTAAGCATAATAGAGCGACAATCAAAACATAATCCTACATTGTTGTTATCAGTGCCACATTAATATTGATTTTTTATCTTATTTAAAAATAAAATCACATCTGATTTAGTATTCGATCCTTTCACAGAAAAGCTAAAATTGACATGACGACCTCCGTTTTCAAATCCTGCAAACGGAAAAGACGTTGCCAGCATTAATTCACCTAAATTAGATGGAAAATATCTTATAAAGCTTTTAATAAAAGAACTTCTATTTATCATTAGGAACGGGCAATAGCTCAAGAGCACTTCTAACCCTGTTTAGCCTGCCTGAATTCACACTTTGGGGCAAAAGTCACAGCACAAGCGCACCCTCTACCATATACAACTAATGTCTTGAATTCCGTAGCGTCATTAATTGTAACATTGATATATTCTGAAGAAAAACGCATACAATTTGTGATTCGATAGTTAAATGAAATTTCTACCAGATTCAATATTACACGGTTCCCCAATCACTTTGTCATTCATTTTGCACAAACCATTTTCGATTGTTATGGGTGTCTCATCAACAGTAATTGTCTGCAGGTGGAAATAAATTTAAAGAATTTAGAAGGAAATTTTCTTTACTTTAATTTCTCCCACAAAAAATATTAAGGGATCTGTTTTGCCACTTGGCGTTGTGACGATTCTTGAACAGTGTACGTCTTTCCTTCTTGCACATTCTTTTACATAACGAGCATTTGTTTGCAAACATGTTAAAATGAAAATAAGGAAGATCATTTTCGAATCGGGTTTACAAATTTTTTCTTAGTTTTATATGTTCCTATTCTCTCCATAGGATTGGTCAGTACTTTTTATGATTCAATAAATAAATAAATTTGCAACTTTCCATTCGTGCTTAAAAAGAGAAGGTCACCAACATTTATGGCCCGATTTTATTACCCAAATGGAGTACGATAAATTTTTATTTGAATTTATTTTAATTAGCATTCAAATGTAACCATTTAGCCAGTAAACATGGAAATCTTTGACAATTTTATTAGAAACTGAAGTTTGAATAATAGCGTTTAGTCATTTTTTAAAAAAATTATATAATATAAATATAAATTGGTTTCATAAGTTGAGTAAGTAGCATGACTTTTTTCATTTTAGGCCTACTGGATGGAATGTGTTTAAAATCAAAATTTTCCTTGATTTAATTTGATTTATTTATTGATTATCTGCTTATAGCAATATTTTGAAGTATACAAAAAAATACACCAAATTCTGCAAAGCATCAATAAAAATTAATTTGCTTATAGTAATTTTATGGAAAAGTTTCACATTGTAAATTGATGATCCTTCTTAAATTCTATTTCTACGACAATTTAAATTTATATTTTAACAATAAAAATGTAGAATTTTCTAAAAATAGTTGTAAAAATTATATTAAAAATAATGAATTGTGTCTATTCTTGTGACCTTCAGTTGCAAATCGGGTATTAACTGATAGGCATCTGTGCACATTCTGCATCGAGGCCCCATTGCAAAATCGTCTTTTAAAAAATCGCATTTGCATGAATTGCATATTCTTCATAGTATGCGTTATAGTGCAATTAAGGCATTTTAAAATATTGCAAACAGATGTGGTAAAATATCTTTAAAAAGTGGTTTTAATACTTTATAAAATTTAGATCGCGCAATTAGATCTATTTTCATGAAAAGTAACTATTTAGGTTGACAATTATAGATGCTCATGACCTCCAGTATCTCAATGGACTCCATGCAAAGAATGGTGCATTCAAAGTTCCGAATTTTGAATACAAAATTTGCAAGAAAAAAGTGAAGTATATGCTGTACATGGGATGCTGAGCGAAAATTTTGTTGGTTGCATTGTGAAAATCGTCTGTGCTAATATATTGATCAGTAAATAATTTCAATCGACATAGAGACAGTTCCGATATGTTCAATATTTAAGTGGCATCGCCTAAGAAATTAGCATATTACGATTTGAAGCAGTTTGCGCATTCAAAGATGTCAAATAAGCATTTCTAAACTCTAAATTTGCTGCTCAAAATGCTCTAAATTATTTGTTTTAATTGTAAAGTCAAAATACTTGAGAGCCTCTATGCATGCCAAAATTAAAACTTGGTATCTCCGTCAAAGTTACTTAAATATAACCTCACCATGACAAAATGGCCTCTCCATACCAGACAATGTTTCTTTCTTCCTTTCCGAAATCGAGCAAAAGAGTTCTGCATTGACCTTAGGTGGATGCGGTGTGGAGGAGTCCAACCTTTTGCTTTTTAATGGTTGGAGGAACGTGTCAATCGCCATACTAACAGGGAACAGGGCTTGCGCTTGTTGTGTGTGAACGAGCCATTCCCATCCGCTTTTTGATAAAAAAATAACAGAAGGGCAAACTGTTAGTTTGCTTACAGCACCCATGACATCGATTTACAAGAGATATTTAAACATCCTTGTAAGTTCTCGCGTTTAAAACAAAGTACCCAATGATTCTTAAGCAAAACGCTTAGAACGAAGAGACAATTATTTTGAATATCTTTGCAATTTCAAATTCTCTAATGTTCCTTTCCATGCCGTTCATAAATTGAACAATTTGTTATTGACCGTTTCAGTCCAAAGTTGCAGAAATCCGAATTGTCTCTAGGTCGTTGCAATGTAGTATCTCTTGTAAAGCCATTCAAATACAAAATCATCA